>CM061224.1:20771501-21037995 GCA_030844895.1 Ambrosia x helenae | reverse complement strand
TACACTTATTTTTGGTAATTTTTAGCATAAGATGGCAATCTAGATGGACAATGAGATATATTATGCACACATATTTAAATGATATATATAAGAAATTATATTAGATATCTAATCGGGTAAACGAGTATACATTATCGGGGTAAACGGGGTATATCATCAAATCCCAAACCTACAAAAAAATAAAAATTATCCCATACCCGGACCCATACCCGATTACCAACCCCAAACCGTCCCAAATGTGTCGGGTTTCAGGTTTACTCATCGGGTTCGTGTTTAATTGTCATCCCTAAATAAGATAATTTGATTATGACAAAATAGGATAATCTTTTTTCTTTTCTTTATGAAAGGCCAACTAAACGCTTCTGCCCGACTACACAGCACACACTATGGACAGATCCCCACAACCACACAGTGGAGGGCCCATATGTACCTCGAGCAGATGGGTAGCCAAGGCCCGCCCATGTAGTTTCCAAACTCGTGACCATATGCAAGAGTCATCCTTCATTTATCATTATGTCCTTCAAATGTCTCCTGTAGGAATCGAACCCGGGTCTCTCAAGGGGGAGTCCGATCCCTTCACCATCTGAGCTACAAGTGGATATAAGATAATTTTATTTGCTACTTATATAATATATTATTTATTTATGATTACAGTGGCTTATGTAAAGTATAAACTTAGGGGACGAGGCACCACCATAATTGGTCACTGGTACCTTACCACAATCAGCACGGTAACATCGTCGTCACCCGTGCTGGTAGTGGTCATGTGGATCAAATCCTGGTTCTAGTTAACGGATTGGAAACCTTGCATTTATTAATTTTGATTTAATATAATTATATTTTTATTTAAACCGTGTGTTTTTTATTATAAAACCGTTTTTTTATTGTTTAAAACCGTGTGTTTTATGGTATATTTATGGTCCCGTTTAAATTTAAGTAAAGCATAAAAATAAAATAAAAACATAATTAAATAAAAAACATAAACAAAACATAATTTCATTAATATTAAACATAATTAAAATACATTAAAACATAAAAAAAGCTTAAAGTTGACGCAAGAGTTGTCATGCGTGAACATTTAGTCCACCTGGGTGAACTCCACGGCCAACCTTTGGCACAGTGCAGGCATCATCATCAATTATTCATCACACTTAAACAACAAACACAATTATACAACTTCAAAACCAACCATAATCATCACTACAGACCTGCGGCTCATCATCTCCTAGCATTAATCATCTTAATATCCTCCACATCATTACCCTTCACATCCTGCATCAAATTGAAGATTATATCATCAAAAAGCCGAAAAAAAAATACTAAAAAAAGTACAAAACTTATGAGATCAAACCAAAGCTAAATCAACATCCAGCTAAAGCCTAGAGTAAGTGGCAGATGGCCAAATTAAATAATAATTTAAATTTGGATGCTTAATTAAGTTAGTTTTTATTGTTGATTTGTAAACTGAAGGTGTTAGGTGTGTATGGTTTATCCAGTTTTAAGAAAACAATCAAGCTTGACCGTTGACTTTTGATGTCAAAGGGAGGTTTCTTTTTTTTTGAACGGCCAAACAAATTGGAATCACTCACGGAACACTGGAGTATCATCGTGCCACCAGTGTTGCCACGCGATCATATTCCACCACCAAGTCACCAATTCAGGAGGAAACTCATAATTATAAGAAAACCCCCTTTGTGAGATTCGAACCCAGGACCTTATGGTCCCTAAGTCTTATCTCACCACCAAGATACCACTAGGCTATAATGCCTTGGGTAAGGGAGGTTTCTAACAGAAAAATTAATATGGATTTTTGAAAGTTGTAACTGAAAATTGATAAGTAAGTAAAACCTTGTAACAAAGATTACAAAAGTCACATGCTTTATTAAAAAAAACAATAAAAACTTTAAGAATTTTACATGGGCAAAGACAAAGATTTATCATAACAAAAGTAGAGGTGAACATATGGGTTAATTATTTCTTGGTTTTGAATAATCTGCCAATTCTAATAAAAGTAAATTAAACATTGACTATGAAATCGAAGAGGGTTTTCTTGGGTTGTTCAATGAACTAAGATTTTGTGAGGGCAATGGAGAAGGTGAAGAAGAGAAGATGTTTTTCGGTTTTCACATGTGTGGCTGTAGGAGAAAGATGAATGAAAAAAGTAGCTACGGTTTTTTAATCTCTAAATTGTTTTTTAATTGTTTTTTTAAATAACCTAATGGCATGGCATACTATATGACACACTCAGAGAGAAGGATGACCTCTTTGAGTGTTATGTAGGATTTGGTGCTTTAAAAATATATAATTTTATATATATATATATATATATAGGGGATGGATAAAAAGGAATCCCCATCTTCATGAAAAACCTTGTAAACTCTATGGTGACCATTGATCAAACTTGATCAATGGTCCTTAATTAATTGTTTATAATAATATAAAGCCACTTGCATTTGTGTGGTTGTAATGAGATCAAGGGCAAATGAGTCATTTAAGCAAGTGGGCCAATTTAATTTTCTGAATCCTAGGTTTAAAAAGGTTGATTTGACACTTGTCAAGTCACCCCTCTCCTACTTTATGGCACTTTCTCCAGCACGAAAAATTACATACGTTAGTTTTTGTGATGCAAAATTCTGACCTCGTGTGAGACATCGTTAACATGTGTTACCAGGCATATACTAAAAGAACATAATAAAAGATCACATAAATTGTGTATTTATTTAATAAATGATATAAAACGATCATTACATTCAATACTAAAAATGTATCAAAAAAGTTTTCATACATACATAATTATTTGTGAATTATAAAAAACTATCATAACAACATAAAAAAGATCTAGCTATGCTTCGTTCTTGATACCCATCTTTATCTTTAACACAAAACATCTCTTCACCTACACAAAAAAAGATAACACATGTTAGTTGGGCTCTCCGAAACATATAATAAGACATCACTAACATGTGTAGTGTATTCTAAAAACATATGTTTTACTGAAATAACGTATGTCATATGAACCCTAACACATGTTAGTTAGGCATATACTACGTATGTCATATGAACCCTAACACCTGCTAGTTAGGTATATACATGTGTTAGCATCACTAACATGTGTATAAACAAATACCAAATCTGCAATTTCATGTGTATCGTACTCAATTTGAAGTGCCAAGTGTATAATACTCAAACATGTGTATGAACAACACTAAACACGATTTTTTACAACTATGTTAATTCTAAAACATAGTTTTACTGAATTAACATATGTCATATGAACCCTAACACACGTTAGTTGGGCATATACTACGTATGTCATATGAACCCTAACATCTGTTAGTTAGGTATATACTAACATGTGTTAGCATCACTAACATGTGTATAAACAACACCAAATATGCAGTGCCAAGTATATCATACTCAATTTTACAACTATGTTAATACAACTACTCAAATACGATTAATAGGGTTTGAAATCCAACAATAATAAATTTAAAAAATCAAATCAGAACCCTAGCACCTGTTAGTTGGGCATATACTAGCATGTGTTAGCATATTCTAAAATCAAAACACTAGCACACGAAAATATATAATATAATAAAAGACATCAGTAGCATGTGTTAGCATATTCTAAAATACATGTCTTACTAAAAATAACGTATGTCATATGGGTCCTAGCACCTGTTAGTTGGGCATAATACTAGCATGTGTTAGCATCACTAACGTGTGTGACCATACAAGACTCGGATCGCAAAAAATAGACATGTACCCTATACGAGTTCATAACAATTTCACTTGCCAAAATTTTATTAAACATAATACAAAAATATTTAAACACCCTATTCACCAAAAGATTAAACATTTATAATCTTTATAAAAAACATCACTTACCACAGCCACATCACCAACGCCTCCTCACTGGAACAGATAACATGTGTTAGCATATACTAACATAAAAAAAACTACAAAATTATTCATCAATCACATGTGATCTGTCAACCTCATGTCCTCAATCTAATAAAAATCTAACATAAACAAAATATTAATAATAAAAAAAAATAAAAAAAACGTTAACATAAGTTTTTTTTTCATTCAAGCATTTGATCGAACACTTGGTATGCGAACAAAAACTATCCCTAAAACTACTATTATTATTATTCTAACAAAACCCAAACCTAACTACAAACAAATATTTCAAAACTCACCAAGATTCAAGTTTGATTAACACCAAAATATCCAGATCCAGATCTAGCTTATTATAATAATAATAATAATAAAATGCAAAGGAATGATTAAAAGTGAAAATGTTTATAATCAGTGCATAATTAATTAACAAAAAAAAGAAAAAAAAAGAATAATAACGATAGATCGTTTTGAAATAAATAAAACACGTCATTTTGATTTATATGTATATCATGTCATCAAAAGTATAATATCTTGTTGGCTTTGGTAAACACTACAATATGTCGTTTTCACATATATATATATATATATTGAGAGAGGTTACTTACGGTGAGTTGAAAGAGTTCATGCTTTCTTATTGCATCCATCCAAGAACATACAGCAGACATCACGGTTACAACAAAGTAAAACCAGACATCACGGTTACAGCAGACATCAGGGTGAAGAATACGAAGACGCAAGATACCAATCCACCAACAATAAAATCAGGCTTACAAACAGAGTAAAACCAGAGCTTCCTTGTCTTCCTCAGTTAGACCAGTCAACTGTGTCAACCACGATGGTGGCGGGGTGGTGCTTCTAGAGAGAGACAGAGAAGGGGAGGGTAGAGAGAGAGGGCATATTCAATAAATTGAATTTGAAAAAAATGAAGAGGGAGAGGGGGGGAAAACAATTTATATAGTGAGAGAGAGAAGGGGGTGATGGAAAATGACCAAACTAACCCTCATAATATAATAGAGATTAATGGTTGGTGGAATGACGTGGAAGAATGTGGACCAAGTAATGGGTTTACTATGGTTTTCCATCTAATATGGGGTTTTCACATATACTTTCCCTATATATATATATATATATATATATATATTGAGTGTTAGATAGATAGTTTTAATATATGAATTAGACTAGGTATCCCTGGGAGCGTCCTGGGATAGACAAATCCAATATGGTGTGACAAAATATGTGTACTATAAAAATAATATGTCGTTTTTTTAGAAAAAAAATTGTAAACAATTTGGTATCAAATGATAATGTCATGATGATAATAATAGGCGATTCTAATGTGTAAAGTGAACATTTGTTAAAGAATTACATACATGTTCAATCTTTATTATGGATATACAATCAATAAACTTTTCATGTTTCTCGATTGTTTTCTTCACTCATACATAATTTAAGTATCTATTTCAATAATCATCACATAAAAAGTAGTTTTCTTTTTTCGTTTTTTGTATAACACTATGGTACTCGTTGGAAAGATAGTAAAATGCTCGTTTATTTGGTGTAATTGTGTTTCCAAAACAATGTCATATAAAAAAGTTATTAGCGTTTGAAAAAATGGAGGAAAGTGCATGTGTCATGCACATGAGAGAGAAATATTTTTTTTTTAAATTTTAAATCACTAATGACATGACATGTCACATGACACGCTTAATGGGGAGGTTTCCCTCTTTGAGTGTCAAGTGGGATTTTAGGATTTAGTTTATTATAATAGATAGATTAATTAATAATAAAAAAAACTAAATACATGTATGACTACCTTCTACATTTTTTTTGGCAAAAGCTGTTCAGGTTGTAAACCGAGTTAGTTTGGTCAAAACTGTTTATGGATGATAATATTTAAACCTATACAAATTTGTTTGGCTCAAGTTGAAACGGGTTTTTCAAAACTGTTTGTGTTCAAACCGGTTTCAGTAACCAGAAGGAATCGATGTACAAACTAACGGGGGATGATTGGGATCAAACCGGTTTTAAGTGTGTTATCGGGTTTGATTTGGATCTACATTCTTCCACGCCTTTTATCTTGGTTACAGCCTTATGGATCTAACTTAAGTACTTAACCTCTCTTTTACAAATAGATTTTTTTTATGTGGACTTAGGGTATGCAAATGTTTACATCATTCAAACCAACCCAGTCCAACGGATCACCACATCATGGTCAGTTTAAGATATATATTAATTTCTTTGTTTCGACATTTTCTTAAAATTTTAAACCATGTTAAATTTATATATTTTTATTATTTTGAAAACATTATCAATTATAAATCCAAGTGAATGACACAACTTTTAAATCAAATTTGTAGTACTCTTTTCGAACAACTAACACACACAGCCACTGTAATTCTACACAAATATCCATCATGGGACTGAAGGCACAACCTTATAGTGAGGAAACCACTATACATGTCCTAGTCAGGGCGGACATACTTCATGGGGAGGGGTTTGCGGACGTTGCGGCTCAACTTCGTGCACGTAGTGAAAAATTAGTGGGAAATTAGTTCTTTTTTCCGAAATTTGGAAAACGTTGCTACTAAAATGAAAAAAAATGAAAAACGTTACTACTGATTTTGTGGCCTAAATCTGCCACTGGTCCTAGTACCACTAGACTAGTCTTGTTGTAACACTTACTTAATAGATGTGTCTCATATATTGGTGTCACATCTTGATACATATGGGGAATACTTGTTATTAGTTATTACATAATGCTTAGATGAAAGTTATATCTGTGTTGGTGTTACATCTAGATACTAAATGGGATAGCTCAATGTTTCTTGGAGTTGCTAAATGCACATTTTTTTGAACGGTTAACGGTACACCACCTATAACGAAGCCCACACCCTTTAAGTCCGGTACTCGGGCCCCCTTAAGGTCTAGCCCCTCATTTCAGAATAACCCTACTCTAAATGGGATTTAAACATGTGACCTCCCAGAACAGAAACCCTACAAAGTAGATAAACCTTCCCACCTCTATTACAACCATTAGACTACAACATTATTAGCTACTAAATGCATATGATGTTAGTATTTGACAATTGATATGAGTAAAAGTAGCAAAAATAAAAACAATGATCACTAGCACCACCTAGTTTCTCTTTTGTTAAAGCTTAGTAATTCAACAAAAATTAATTTTTAAGGTAATACGTTTAATATATAGAATAATTTCAACAACCACATGTAAAATTCTTTGATTCCAAATATAATATGTTATATTATTATTGCTATAACAAATAAGGGCCTAACGCTAGTTCCGGGTTTAAGGGTTTCGATCTGCCTAACGCAGGTCGTGGTGTCCTCCTACGTTGCAAAACGTAGAAGGAGGTTCAAGATAATATTGTTTTGAGTGTTATAATTCTGGTTCGGGTATGACTCAAGACCAGAATTGTTGTTAACTCAAGTGTAATGTTCGTGAGGTGAAGAGATTCTTCCCACGTGAGAAGTATATGGAAAAAGAATAGAAGATGTAGTGTGATAGAGAATAATCAGAATGTGTCCAGTCCTGGTGGAATATGATTCTGATTTATAGAAGAAAGATCTTCTATTTTGAGAAGGCATATTATCTTGATCTTTGTTGCAACTAAAGGACATACCACTTTAAGCCAATGATGGCTTTGAACCTGCGGTCCGACCAGTGCAGCGTCTCCATGCATCAGACATGGACGGTTTGCTTGTGTTGACCGAGGAAAAAGGTGATAAGACAATTCACCTTTTGATTAGTACATCTCGAGCCTTTGAAGCATTGTAGCTTTCAACCCTTTAAGCATAATGTTGTGACATTATTAATCTATTTTGATTTAGGCTACCCACGTCATCAGCCCCCCAAGTCAGGAGTGTTCGTGGCGCAGCTAGAAGACTTCTGACTGTTTATTAGTCATTATGTTTGCTTGAAAGGTTCGAAGGTTGGAAGCTTGCCTGGCCAGTTACTTTTTTGGATTTTAATTTCGAATTGACAGTTGACGTGACAAGTGTCAGTCCTTCAGGCTATGTTTAATGCAAAGTATGATTACTTTTTATTAATTTTTTTATTCACAATAGTTAAAACCCTTATTTTAACTCTTTTCAACCACGTATCCTTCATATTTTACTCTTAGTCGTGACGGCTTCTCTTCCATTTTTCTAGGGTTTCATACGTTTGCAACATTCAGGTTAGTAATATTTAAATTTTCTGCTTTGATCATCCTTCGAAGCATCATGGGTGCGAAGAAGG
Organism: Ambrosia x helenae; assembly: GCA_030844895.1. Taxonomy (NCBI): domain Eukaryota; kingdom Viridiplantae; phylum Streptophyta; class Magnoliopsida; order Asterales; family Asteraceae; genus Ambrosia; species Ambrosia x helenae. The sequence goes on along the minus strand of CM061224.1, from coordinate 21,029,834 downwards.
ATATGGCTATAAGCTTTTCTTCCCTTACCCAGGAAGAAGTCGAAGCGTTTTGTTCTGAATGGGACATTGATCTATCGTTTAATCCTGTTGCTCCTGGTCCACAGAACCCATTAATCGTTGTCCCCCTAGTTCGATAACACTTTATTGCCGCCACTTTGAGTTTTCAAATCTTCGCCATCCATTTTCTATGTTCCTTTTAAATGTTCTTGAGTATTATAGGGTTTCATTGGGTTAGATTCATCCTCACGGTGTTGGTCGTGTATTACATTTTGAAATCTTATGCAGAGCCCTTGGTTATGATCCGACCCTTCTTATGTTTAGGCATTTCTTCCGTCTCGCTAAAAACGGCGATTGGTATACCTTTTAAAGGGTCTCCGGTTGAAACCATATTAATTTCGTCGCATCTAACTACCGTTGGTGCTGGAAATCAAGATTTTTCTGGGTTTCTGAATCTATTTTTCCTTTCAAGCCTGTGTGGAGACATCCCGAGGCTGTTTTGAATGAAATGGAACCATCGGAGTTTGATTTAGATGAAAACTTCCTTAAAGCTATTCGAGCATGTCCTTCAAGGCTTCGTCCTTTTGGCGAAACCTTTTTTTGGTTTTATCTGGGATAAGTACCTAATGGATGAACAGGGTAGAAACCATGTTTTGATGAAAGATGATCAGGGTATGTTTATTTTTGTTTTTTGTTTTTTTATTAGTTTCTTCTTGCATGTTGTTTATGTTCTTGTTGTTTGTTGTGTAGTCATGTCGGCTCTAGATTTTATCAAAGGTGATGATGCTTTCGATGTGGTTTTTAAGGATGCTGAAGCTGTTGAGGGTGAGGATGCATTGACAAAGTATGAGAATGGGAGGTATGATGGAACCAACTATGTTGTTGTTCCAACCGTGAAAAGTTTCTCTAAGACTAGTTCTTCAAAGGCTTCAACCAGGAGGTCTAGCCGACGTCTGTTGAAGGCTGCCAAGCCTGCTGATATATCGGAGGCGGTGACTGTTAGTGATGAAATAGAGGATTCGGAGGAGGAGAAGGATCAGGATGTTGAGAATGTTGTTGCTGAAGTGGTTGGAAAAAAGAGTAAAGGTAAAAAAGGTGGCTCCCAAGGTTGTTATGTTGAAAAATGTTGAGGGTTCAACGAGCTTGGAGGATGAAGGGGTGTACACCCCTTGTTGGAATGTGAAGCCTAGTGATACATTCAAGTCCTTTTCTGTCTGTGAGGATGTGTTGGCACATCTTGCTACTCCAGGTGCCAAAGCTTGTTTGGAGGGATTGGATGATGATGCCTTGCTGACAAAAATGATGGTTGGGACGTGCAACTTGGCTACCATGCTTCCTGAAGGTGTTAGTAGGTTCAGGAAGATGATGGCCGAATATGGTGATTTTGCCAAGAGGAAGAGAGAAATGAAGCAGTCTCTTGCTTCATTAAAGAAAGATGCTGCTGAGTATGCTGAGAAGGAAAAAACCTTGATTGGTTTGATTGATGAATTAAAGAAGGGGCATGAAGCAGAGACTGCCAAGCATTAGGCTGTCAGGGTGCAGGTTGAAGCTGATCGAGTGGCACTTGACGCGGTTGGAGGCTTCTCTTGCTGGTGCGTTGGATGATAACAAATGGCTGATTGAAGAGGGTTTTCAGCAAGTTGTCACCTATCTGCTCCAAGCTGCTTATTCATGGTAAACATTGCAGTCTTCATTACTGGTTTTAAAGCCCATGAATCAGGTCAAGTTATGGAAGAGTCTCCCCCTTATCAGCCTAACTCCATGGAAGTCTTCAAGGAAACAGTCTTAAAGATGGAGCATACAACTTACCCATATGTTTCCCAAGTTTCTCCTTAATATGGGAAACCTTACAGTCATTCATCCTTAGGGTAGTTAGGCAAAAAAAGTCACTATCTATCCTATACACACTATTTAGTTTTTTATGGATTTTCGTAAGTTATTTTAAACTTAAGGAACAGTTAGTGTAGGCTGTTCAAACCTGCCTATGAGATATATAAAGAGGTACTTTGTGTTTCTCATGGAGTTGGATTGATTTAGGAACTCACCCCTTATATAGGTTCATTCAACCCTTGAACCTATTGAGCAAAATGGCATGGGAGCTCATCCCCTTACATGGCCCATGCCATGGAGTTTTTTGCAAGGTTCTCAACCTGAAAATAGGATAGAAAGACAAATTTTCAAAAGAGGATCTACTTATCCATTCATTGATTCATCGTTTCATTATTACATCATGCAGTAGGAAGAAAACAACACATTTTTTCTTTGAAAGCTTAAACAAAGAACCTTTTTAAGTTCTTGCCATTCCAGTGCCTTGGGAGCTTCTTGCCTTCCATGCTGGCAAGTTTATATGATCCTCCCTTGTGGGCTTCGAGGATTGTGTAGGGACCTTCCCATTTTGGTCCCAACTTTCCTTGGTTCTCCTTCTTACTTGCTTCATTGTTTCTCAGCACTAGATCTCCGGGTTTGAAGCGTTCATATTTTACTCGGGCGTTATAGTAGGATTCCATTTTTTTCTTGTACCGAGCTTTTTTGATAGATGCTATGTCTCTTGCTTCTTCAAGGAGTTCTAGGTTGAGAAATGCTTCTCTTTCGTTGGCCTTGACATCTATATGGAGTGTCCGAGGTGTGGTAACCCCAATTTCGGTAGGGATCCTGCTTCCGAACCAAAGGTAAGGCTGTAAGGCGTTTTCTTGTTACTTGTTTTTTCAGTTGTTCGGATGGCCTATAATACGCTTGGGAGTTCGTCAAGCCATTTTCCACCTTTTTTGCCCAGCCTTGCCTTGATCCCTTCAACCACACTACGATTCATTCTTTCAACCTGGCTATTCGATTGGGGGTATGCCACCGAGCTAAAGACTTGTGTTATCCTATGTTCCTTGCACCATGAGCTGAAGGGTTTTTCTGCAAATTGCTTGCCATTATTGGTAACCAATATCCCGGGAAGGCCATATCGGCATATGATATTCTCCCATACGAACTCGATGATTTGTTTCCCGGATATTTTTCCCAAAGGTTTTACTTCTGGCCATTTTGTGAAGTAATCTACGGCGACAAGCAGGAATTTGACCCCTCCTTTGGCAGGTGGGAAGGGGCCAACGATATCCATTCCCCATTTGTAGAATGGCCATGCTGAACTGATGGGAACCAAATCATGCTTCGGGCTTTTGGGTACGGTGGCGTGTATTTGACAAGCTTCACACTTTTTTAGTTGGTCGGTGGCATCTCGGTGCATTGTTGGCCAAAAGTAGCCCAAATTCATAAGTTATGCTACCACCGATCTCGGAACACAATGTGTTCCACATATGCCTTCATGCACCTCTTTGATCAGATACTTGTTTTGTTCGGGTCCAACACATCGAAGTAATGGTGCCAAATACCCTTTTTTGTAGAGTATATTTTCTCGGATGACATATTGCTTTGATTTGATTCGGACTCTTTCGGCTTCAGTATGATCTTGAGGTAGTTCACCATTTTTCAAAAATGCTATGAATGGAGTCATCCAATTTGGTCCATTTTTGGTGATTACATTTTACACTTCGATTTTAGATATGGAAGGGTATATAATCACTTCAACTAGCACTTTCTTAGTTAGATGAGCACAATTCAACGAAGCAAGCTTGCTAAGGGCGCTAGCTTTCTTATCTGCTCTTGGGGAAGTGTACACCAAGCTGCTTATTCATGGTAAACATGCAGGCTTCATTGCTGGTTTTAAAGCCCATGAATCAGGTCAAGTTATGGAAGAGTCATTCATTTATCAGCCTAACTCCATGGAAGTATTCAAGGAAACAGTCTTAAAGATGGAGCATTCAACTTACCCATATGTTTCCCAAGTTTCTTCTTAATATGGGAAACCTCTACAAGAGTTGAAGCAGCTGAAGCACAAAGGATTGAATGAGGCTGTCTGTGCTAAGGTTTTTGAAGCATTTTCCAAGAAAATGACTCATTCCGAGGATAGTGAGGAGACTTTGGATATTGGTGAGATTATACCGAAGGATGGAAGTGTTGAAGCCTCAGAGGCTGGTGGTGTTGCTGAGAAGCTGCCAAAGAAGGGGAAGAAGTCTAAGAAGGCAAAGGTGGTGAAGGCGACTAAGGATGAAGCCTCGAAGCCTTCAGAGTCTGTTGGTATTGCTTAGCTTCTTTATGCTCCCTTATTCGTAGCTATCTTAGCAAAATGTCTGTAAACAATTAACCTATGTGGTGGTTTTTGAACAATGTTTCTTGTGGTGGAACTTGGTAGGTTCCAGTATGGCTGTGGGCTTTGAATAGCCCTATGAACAATTTGTGGTACTTGGCTTGTTAAAGCCTTTATGTTTAATATTTAAGCCCTTATGGCTGTCTTAGGTATCTTTGTTTGTTCAGCTTTCGTTGTTTGATTTTGGGTAATGATGGTTTTATTGTGTTTGTCTTTGTTAATGTTTGGGATGCTTAACCAGTAGCACCTTAAAAGGTTGAATACTGCAGTCATTCATCCTAATGGTAGTCTAGGCAAACAAGTCACCATCTATCCTATACACACTACTTAGTGTTTTATGGATTTTCGTAAGTTTGTTTTAAACTTACGGAACAGTTGGTGTAGGCTGTTCAAACCTGCCTATGAGATATATAAAGAGGTACTTTGTGTTTCTCATGGAGTTGGATTTATTTAGGAACTCACCCCTTATATAGGTTCATTCAACCTTTCAACCTGTTGAGCAAATGGCCTGGGAGCTCATCCCCTTACATGGCCCATGCCATGGAGTTTTTTTGCAAGGTTCTCAACCTGAAAATAGGATAGAAAGACAAATTTTCAAAAGAGGATCTACTGATCCATTCATTGATTCATCGCTTCATCATTACATCATGCAGTAGGAAGAAAACAACACATTTTTTCTTTGAAAGCTTAAACAAAGAACCTTTTGAGGTTCTTGCCATTCCAGTGCCTTGGGAGCTTCTTGCCTTCCATGCTGGCAAGTTTATATGATCCTCCCTTGTGGGCTTCGAGGATTGTGTAGGGACCTTCCCATTTTGGTCCCAACTTTCCTTGGTTCTCCTTCTTACTTGCTTCATTGTTTCTCAGCACTAGATCTCCGGGTTTGAAGCGTTCATATTTTACTCGGGCGTTATAGTAGGATTCCATTTTTTTCTTGTACCGAGCTTCTTTGATAGCTACTATGTCTCTTGCTTCTTCAAGGAGTTCTAGGTTGAGAAATGCTTCTCTTTCGTTGGCCTTGACATCTATATGGAGTGTGCGAGGTGTGGTAACCCTAATTTTGGCAGGGATCACTGCTTCTGAACCAAAGGTAAGGCTGTAAGGCGTTTTCTTGTTATTTGTTTTTTCAGTTTTTCGGATGGCCCATAATACGCTTGGGAGTTCGTCAAGCCATTTTCCACCTTTTCTGCCCAGCCTTGCCTTGATCCCTTCAACCACACTACGATTCATTCTTTCAACCTGGCCATTCGATTGGAGGTATGCCACCGAGCTAAAGACTTGTGCTATCCTATATTACTTGCACCATGAGATGCAGGGTTTTTCTGCAAATTGCTTTCCATTATCGGTAACCAATACCCCGGGAAGGCCATATCGGCATATGATATTCTCCCATACGAACTCAATGATTTGTTTCCTGGATATTTTTCCCAAAGGTTTTACTTCTGGCCATTTTGTGAAGTAATCTATGGCGACAAGCAGGAATTTGACCCCTCATTTGGTAGGTGGGAAGGGGCCAACGATATCCATTCCCCATTTGTAGAATGGCCATGCTGAACTGATGGCAACCAAATCATGCTTCGGGATTTTGAGTACGGGGGCGTGTATTTGACAAGCTTCACACTTTTTTAGTTGGTCGGTGGCATATCGGTGCATTGTTGGACAAAAGTAGCCCAAATTCATAAGTTTTGCTACCACCGATCTCGGACTACAATGTGCTCCACATATGCCTTCATGCACCTCTTTGATCAGATACATGCTTTGTTCGGGTCCAACACATCGAAGTAATGGTGCCAAATACCCTTTTTTGTAGAGTATATCTTCTCGGATGACATATTGCTTTGATTTGATTTGGACTCTTTCGGCTTCAGTATGGTCTTGAGGTAGTTCACCATTTTTCAGAAATTCTATGAATGGAGTCTTCCAATTTGGTCCATTTTCGGTGATTACATCTTGCACTTCGATTTCTGATATGGAAGGGTGTTTGATCACTTCAACAAGCACTTTCTTAGTTAGATGAGAAAAATTCAATGAAGCAAGCTTGCTAAGGGCGCCAGCTTTCTTGTTCTGCTCTTGGGGAAGTGTACACCAAGCTGCTTATTCATGGTAAATATGCAGGCTTCATTGCTGGTTTTAAAGCCCATGAATCAGGTCAAGTTATGGAAGAGTCTCCCCTTTATCAGCCTAACTCCATGGAAGTCTTCAAGGAAACAGTCTCAAAGATAGAGCATTCAACTTACCCATATGTTTCCCAAGTTTCTTCTTACTATGGGAAACCTCTATAGGAGTTGAAGCAGCTGAAGCAGAAAGGATTGAATGAGGCTGTTTGTGCTAAGGTTTTTGAAGCATTTTCCACGAAAAGACTCATTCCGAGGATAGTGAGGAGACTTTGGATATTGGTGAGATTATACCGAAGTATGGAAGTGTTGAAGCCTCGGAGGCAGGTGGTGTTGCTGAGAAGCTGCCAAAGAAGGGGAAGAAGTCTAAGAAGGCAAAGGTGGTGAAGGCGACTGAGGATGAAGCCTCGAAGCCTTCGGAGTCTGTTGGTATTGCTTAGCTTCTTTATGCTCCCTTATTCGTAGCTATCTTAGCAAAATGTCTGTAAACAATTAATTTATGTGGTGGTTTTTGAACAATGTTTCTTATGGTGGAACTTGGTAGGTTCCAGTATGGCTGTGGGCTTTGAATAGCCCTATGAACAATTTGTGGTACTTGGCTTGTTAAAGCCTTTATGTTTAATACTTAAGCCCTTATGACTGTCTTAGGTATCTTTGTTTGTTCAGCTTTCGTTGTTTGATTTTGGGTCATGATGGTTGTATTGTGTCTATCTTTGTTAATGTTTGGGATGTTAACCGGTAGCACCTTAAAAGGTTGAATGCTGCAGTCATTCATCCTTAGGGTAGTCTAGGCAAACAAGTCACCATATATCCTATACACACTACTTAGTTTTTTATGGATTTTCGTAAGTTGTTTTAAACTTAAGGAACAGTTGGTATAGGCTGTTCAAACCTGCCTATGAGATATATAAAGAGGTACTTTGTGTTTCTCATGGAGTTGGATTGATTTAGGAACTCACCCCTTATATAGGTTCATTCAACCCTTGAACCTATTGAGCAAAATGGCCTGGGAGCTCATCCCCTTACATGGCCCATGCCATGGAGTTTTTTGCAAGATTCTCAACCTGAAAATAGGATAGAAAGAAAAATTTTCAAAAGAGGATCTACTTATCCATTCATTGATTCATCGTTTCATCATTACATCATGCAGTAGGAAGAAAACAACACATTTTTTCTTTGAAAGCTTAAACAGAGAACCTTTTGAGGTTCTTGCCATTACAGTGCCTTTGGAGCTTCTTGCCTTCCATGCTGGCATGTTTATATGATCCTCCCTTGTGGGCTTCGAGGATTATGTAGGGACCTTCCCATTTTGGTCCCAACTTTCCTTGGTTCTCCTTCTTACTTGCTTCATTGTTTCTCAGCACTAGATCTCCGGGTTTGAAGCGTTCATATTTTACTCGGGCGTTATAGTAGGATTCCATTTTTTTCTTGTACCGAGCTTCTTTGATAGCTGCTATGTCTCTTGCTTCTTCAAGGAGTTCTAGGTTGAGCAATGCTTCTCTTTCATTGGCCTTGACATCTATATGGAGTGTGCGAGGTGTGGTAACCCCAATTTCGGCAGGGATCACTGCTTCTGAACCAAAGGTAAGGCTGTAAGGCGTTTTCTTGTTACTTGTTTTTCAGTTGTTCGGATGGCCCATAATACGCTTGTGAGTTCGTCAAGCCATTTTCCACCTTTTCTGCCCAGCCTTGCCTTGATCCCTTCAACCACACTGTAATTCATTCTTTCAACCTGGCCATTCGATTGGGGGTATGCCACCGAGCCAAAGACTTGTGTTATTCTATATTCTTTGCACCATGAGGTGAAGGGTTTTCCTGCAAATTGCTTGCCATTATCGGTAACCAATACCCTGGGAAGACCATATCGTCATATGATATTCTCCCATACGAACTCGATGATTTGTTTCCCGGATATTTTTCCCAATGGTTTTACTTCTGGCCATTTTGTGATGTAATCTACGGTGACAAGCAGGAATTTGACCCCTCCTTTGGCAGGTGGGAAGGGGCCAACGATATCCATTCCACATTTATAGAATGGCCATGCTGAACTGATGGGAACTAAATCATGCTTCGAGCTTTTGGGTATGGGGGCGTGTATTTGACAAGCTTCACACTTTTTTAGTTGGTCGGTGGCATCTTGGTGCATTCTTGGCCAAAAGTAGCCCAAATTCATAAGTTTTGCTACCACCGATCTCGGACCACAATGTGCTCCACATATGCCTTCATCCACCTCTTTGATCAGATACTTGCTTTGTTCGGGTCCAACACATCGAAGTAATGGTGCCAAATAATCTTTTTTGTAGAGTATATCTTCTCGGGTGACATATTTCTTTGATTTGATTCGGACTCTTTCGGCTTCAGTATGATCTTGAGGTAGTTCACCATTTTTCAGAAGTGCTATGAATGGAGTCATCCAATTTGGTCCATTTTTGGTAATTACATCTTGCACTTCGATTTTAGATATGGAAGGGTGTTTGATCACTTCAACTAGCACTTTCTTAGTTAGATGAGCAAAATTCAATGAAGTAAGCTTGCTAAGGGCGCCAGCTTTCTTGTTCTGTGATCGTGGAACCTGTTTGTGACATCCGTCACTTTTCGTATTTATTTTAACTTTTCGTATTGTTCTATGTACGTTTGAGACTTCAAATTAATAAAACGTTGCATTTTTATCATTTCCGTATCTTCTAAAAATATTTTGTGACACTTTTGGACTCATATAATCATACTATAAACATATATTAATATAAAGACCTTGAAATAATTACCAAAAAAATAAATGTTTGGGACGGGGTTCGAACCCGCGTCCCAAACCGGCCCAAACATCCCAAAGCTTTAACCAGCTGAGCTACACAACTGTTATGTAAACATCCTGATCATTTAAAGTATATACCTTCCTTACATATGCCCAGTTGACTTCCCAAAGTCAACTGCGAGAGAAATCCTTCCAATTATACATCCAATCCGCGTTTTATTAAGCAATTCGTTTATGGAATGATTATACCAACCTAACCTGCTTGTTAATCACGCAAATTAACATTCAAAACCTTCCAAACATATGATTTTACGCGTTTAACATTAACACACGGGTCAAAACTTCTATAATTACAAGACCGAACGATTAGTATAAATTGAACCCCTCATCTCAAGCATTACTCGCCGATCTACAAACCCTCAAACTCAATTCTTCCTAAAACTCTTCCAAAACCTTCAAATTTTGCTTCGGTTGACTTCTCGTTTGACTCGGTAAATCGTGTTTTAAATCCTTTGTAAGTTCAATCTTTTCTATGGGTTATGTTAATCGGCCCTTTACAAGCAATAGCCCCAACATTACAGGGGCTATTGGTTGCTAATTAACATTATTGAAAATCTAGGGTTCATAAGTAACGAATTGGGGATAAACTCACCTGCAGACAAGTTATCAAATATAAAAACGAATGAATCTTATCACCAACTGATCAGTAGATCAGCTGGTGTTTCCTCTGTTGCATAAAACACGAACCGGACAGAGGCCAGGGTTCGAGTCCCGTTCGAGTTTTATTGTTTTCTTTTCCAAATCAATTATAAAAACAAATCAGATAACCTATTTAATTAATTAAAATCCAGATTAAATGTTCTCAGGGTCTAGACCAGATGGTCTAGGCTTGTGATATAAGACACGAACCGGCCAGAGGCCCGGGTTCGAGTCTGGGCATATGCAACCTTTTTTTTTCTTTTTTTTAAACTCTTTTATACTTATATATTCAATATTATCTTTAAAAATAGATTTTAAATACTAAACATGACTTAAAAATTCTATAAAAAATTTTTTAAGTTATTTTGAGGATAAAGTTTATTATCCAACTTTTAGTTTTTCAAAAACAATTTATTTAATATATATTATAAATATTACAAGTTTATTCATTTAAAATTTTAAAATTCTATAAAAATACCTAAACGATTTTATAAAATTCCACAAAAATTATTCTAAACTTGTATAGCAATAAACATTTCAGAAATAATTTTTATTCTAGAAAAATCGTTCGTTTTATATTTTTAATTGATTTTTTTTATTTTAAACCATAAATAAATCATAATAAATTCATTTTTCAATATTTTTATCCCAAAATTTTACATAAATTATTTCTGTTCATATAGAACAGAAATATAAATTTTAATTTGAAAAATTTATAAAATTTTAATATTTTTAGATATTAAAATCATATCTTTGACAAATAAGAATAAATATACTAAATATTTAATTCTTGAGGAAATAATTTTATAAAAATTATTTTTATACTTAAAACACTATAATATGATCATCCTAAATCAAAAAACCTACAATAATCTTTTATTTAAATTATTTACCGAATTTCTCCCATTTATTAACAATTTACTTAATTAATAATTAAACAATTACATCTCCAAATTTGGAACCCTAGAATTACTTGCATCCTAGAATTATTTTCCTTGCACATTATCAAATTCTTTAGGTTAATCCTTTGGGATAATCTCAATTCAAATCACGTTGTTCGGTAGAATTTCAAGTTATTTACGCGAACTGTGAGTATTTCCTATCCCCTTTTTGATTTTATTCATTTTTGGGGTGTTATATGTACACTTATACAAATTACAAATACAAGTTCACATTTTTACAATACAATTCTAGTACTATGTGCATTTGCTTACAAATGTGCTTTATGCTTAGACATTACATGTAGAATACATTTGTACTTAGTGAAATCATTAACATTGTACAAGCCGACCTTAACATTGGATAGCGCTATTGGATTGACAACCCACCTAGGTGATTCTCCCCCTTTTTCATCGGAGAATCCATGGTCAATGTTAAGTTATTATTCATTTATTGGATAAGTACACCGCCGTTCATTTTAGTACATTTATACAGTTACAGGATTGATTTCGCTAATTTGTATGATACATAGTTTACATATTTGCACTGTAGCTTGCACTTGAATTGTATACCTTTTTCAACTTGTTATATGTATTAAAACTAGGAATGCTCACCAACATTTCTTATGTTGACCAAACCTATTTTGTACATGTTTCGGGTGCAGTTTGATCTAGTACTATAGCATGGGACTTTTAGTGCTTGAATTTTAATAAGTTATTTCAATATTTATGTTTCATTCAGACTTTGTATTTTTTTGTTTCCATGTAAGACAATTTGAATTATTCAATAATTTATTTACATTTTAGTACCATGTGCTTTTGAACAATCGTCACTACGTGACACCTCGATGATTCCGCCATCGGTTGGGGTTTTACACTGTTTGATGTAGCAAAGCTGGAAAGTGTTCATGATTTCCTTTGCTTTTTCTCAATATTTCTTCATGTTGGGTTCCTTAGCTATGTAGCTATCATTCACTTGGTTGGATACCAAGAGGGAATCGGTGAACACTTGAAGCTTTTAGACAGCCATCTTTCTTGCGAGCTGTAATCCTGCGATCAGGGCTTTATATTCTGCTTCGTTGTTGGTTGTCTGAAATTCCCGACGAAGGGCATAAGTGAATTCTAACCCTTCAGGGTTAATTAAAACAAGACCAGCTCCTGATCCTTCAATGCTGGAAGCTCCATCAGTGTAAAGCTTCCAGGCTTCTGGATCAAGGGGTTCGTCGATTGTAATATTAACTTCGGTCATTTCAACCTTTGGAATTTCTACAGTGAAGCCAGCATGGATTTGTGCCTTTATTGCTTTCCTTGGAACATAGGTGATTTTATGTTCACCTAGTTCGATAGCCCATTTAGCTAATCATCCCGAGGTTTCAGGCCATTCAAGCACACTCTTGATGGGTTGGTCGGTGACCACCTGTATGGGGTGTGCTTGGAGGTACCTTCGAGGCCTTTTGGCAGTTTGTACTAAAGCCAAGGCAAGTTTTTCCAGAGGAGTTTTACTGAAGAAGGAAACGGGTACCTGGGCTTTTTCTCTTTCGATGGTGAGAACGGCACTGAGGGCTTCATCAGTAACAGAAAGATAAACAGAGATCGTTTCCCCTGCTTTAGGAGCTGAAATGGTGGGAAGGGAAGAAAGGTGTTGTTTCATTTGGTTAAAGGCTTCCCCGGCTTCCTCAGACCACCTGAAATTCTTTCTGTCGGTGCAGCCTTTAAGGGTCTTGAAGAAGGGTAGAGACTTTTCTGCTAGCTTGGACATGAAGCGTTTCAAGGAAGCAAGCTTGCCGTTCAGACTTTCTACTTCCTTCTTGGTTTAAGGTGACTTCATGTTTAGGACGGCTCGGACCTTGTTGGGGTTGGCTTTTATATTTTGTTTCCCAACGATGTGTCCCAAGAACTTTCCTTCTTCGAAGCCAAATAAACATTTCACAGGGTTGAGCTTCAAGTTGATTTCCCCAAGGTTGTTGAAAGTTTCCAGTATGTTTGCGAGGATTTGTTCCCCCGTCTTGTTCTTCATGACCAGGTCATCGACATAACCTTCCATGTTCTTGCCAATTTGTTTAGCGAACGCCTTGTCAACCAGCCTTTGATAAGTGGCACCTGCATTTTTTAAACCAAAAGGCATCTTTCGATAACAAAAGATACCTTGGTCAGTATGAAACGCAGTTTTCTTTTCATCTTCCTCCTTCATTTGTATCTGGTGATAGCCTTTGTAGGCATCCAGGAAACACTTGAAGGGAAATCCTGTCAACGAGTCAACTTTTAAATCAACCTCTGGTAGTGGATAGTAATCCTTGGGGCAGGCTTTGTTGTGGTCTTTGAAGTCTATGCACATCCTCCACGAATCGTCAGGTTTTTGAACCATCACCGGGTTCGCAACCCATGATTGATACTTCACCTCACGAAGGATCCTTGCTTCAACAAGTTTGTCAACCTCTTGGCAAGCAGCCCTGCTTCGTTCGGGAGCAAGACTTCGTTTCTTCTGAACGATTGGTTTGGTATTTGAAGGGATTCTGAGCTCTTGTTCGGCGACATCTCATGGAATGTCTGTCATGTCATTAGGACACCAGGCGAAAACATGAGCATTTTATCGTAGCAACCCTTCAAGCTTTGAAAGTGTTTATGCTTGTAGGTCAGTGTTGACCCGGATTCTTTGTTCAGGGTATTTTGGGTTGATGCTGAGACCTAACTTGCCTTTCTCACTTTCATTCTCGTTTACCACCAGTATTGTGGTTGAGGGTTACAATTCCATCCTTTGTAGGGAACTTGACACTTCTCCGGCTGATGGAGACGGTCATGTCGAAGGTTACCATCCCGGGCCTGCCGATGATGACATCGTAGCTGGATGGGACATCTAGGACAACAAAGGTTAGTGGTTCGGTTCTTAGCATCTTTCCATCAGAAAACTTAACGTCCAGCGTTATTTCCCCTAAGGGTCTGATGGGTATGTCTACGATGCCTTTGATGGAAGCTTCAGCTGGTTGGAGCTTGAAACGTTCCTCTGGACTTTGACGGTTGAAGCATTTTGCAAACATGATTTCAGTGGCTGCTCCGGTGTCTATGTAGGCATGCTGTGTCTTGATTGAACCAACGAAGGCTTCAAGGGTAAAGGGATCACAACATTTTTCTTCTTCAGTGTGTGGGAAGCAGACTCCTTGATGCTCCCAAGCCTCCAACCTTTGACGCTTGCTAGGAGTTTCTTGTTCAACTAGGACCATATTGACTTCTTTCTTTTTACCTTCGGCGATGTTGTCCTTTACTCCCTTGACGAGGTGGGCCAGCTCACCAGATTTAACAGCTTCTTCGATTCTCTTTTTTATCTGAAAGCAATCATTGGTGTGATGTCCCTTTTCTTCATGGAATTCACAGTATTGAGAGGAACTTTCATTTCTTTTGCTTTTCGAAAGGGGACGAGGGGGCCGGAAGGTGTGTTTAACCTCTTCTGTTGCCAAAATTTCTTGAGGAGTCTTGGTTAGAGTTGTGAAATTGATGGTTCGATCCCTGTTTGGAGGGTTCCGGCCTTCGGACCTTCGGGAGTCGGATCCTCGGGACCTTCTATCATAGTTTCCATAACTACCCCTTTTTCAACTAGTGCTGACACTCCTCCAGTTAGCTGATCTCTTTCTTTGCTCTTTGATGTCAACGGCCTCCCCCTCGGATATGAGCTTCAGCCCTTTCTAGGGCTTCTTCGAGGGTTTTTGGTAGACTTTTGTTGAAGTCTGGAGTAAGATACTTGGAGTTGATGGCATTCATGAATCTTGCCACTTTCATCTTTTCATCCGCTCCTACATAAGCGAGGCCTTATTTTTTGTAACGCTCGATAAAGCTTTTGAGGCTTTCATCATCTTTCTGCTTGATTTGGAAGATCACCGTTGCATCCTTGACACAACGTCTCTGTTGTGAAAAATTGGCTAGGAATCCTTTTCCCAGATCGTTGAAGGATTTTATACTTCCAACAGGTAAGTCATTGAACCAAATTCGAGCGGATCCAATGAGGTTTTGCATGAACATGAGGCAACATTCGGGGTTCCCCATTTTTCCATTCTAGCAGCCCCTAAGAAGATCTGAAGGTGGTCTTCAGGGTCTTCCGTACCACGTAGGTTCTTATGTGGGCTAGCATCTTCAGCTTGTTTGGGAAGTCGTAGTCTGCTATTTCGGAGGAAAAGCAGGACAGGATGCTAGGTTTGTATGCTTGACTTCGGTTGTGTTCTACTCTTGTGTTGTTTACGTTGTTCACCTGTTGACTAGCGATGGCTCGGCTGATAAGTTGTTGCCATGGGAAGTGAGCCATCATCTGAGCTATCATGTGTGGCATGAGATTGAAACCTTGAAGGCTTTCTGGTGCAACATTGCCGCTTGTTCCCTTGGGTATACTCATAGAGGCACTACATGCCATTGGCAAAGAAGCCATGGCCTGTTCCCATGAGGTTGCAGCCGGGGGTAGAATGCTAGTCACTGGTGAATGTAAGAGCTGTTCTAGAGTTAGTTCATGCCCAAGGGGTGCATCGGAGGTGACTGTTTGGGGAGTGAACAAGGGAAAGGAAGTAGGATTTGTCCTTGCTGCTAGATAAGGTGCTGGGGAGATCATGCTTGGTCCTGCTCCCTGGTGGTGATGGGAAGACTGAGGACCTGAGGAAGTAAGGTGAGGGGGACGAGGTGGAACGGGAGAAAGATATGGTTCTTCCTCATTATAGTCAAGCAGAATTCTGACCCCCTTTTCCCTTTCCCGGGCCACATGCTGGTTTAGCAGAGATCCAAGTTGCAACTAAAGGACATACCACTTTAAGCCAATGATAGCTTTGGACCTGCGGTCCGACCAGTGCAGCGTCTCCATGTATCAGACATGGACGGTTTGCTTGTGTTGACTGAGGAAAAAGGTGATAAGACAATTCACCTTTTGATCAGTACATCTCGAGCCTTTGAAGCATTGTAGCTTTCAACCCTTTAAGCATAATGTTGTGACATTTTTAATCTATTTTGCTTCAGGCTACCCACGTCATCAATTATTAAAATAAAAGTCTCCCCTCACTATAATATTATACAATGACGACTGAATTACTTAAGTATTGACATACATTTTTATAAATCCAAAATTGATGTTATGAGAACTTATGAATGCATCAATTAAGCTATGGCTATGTTTGGCGCGGGGCTTTTAGGAGCTTTTAGAGGCTTTAAGCTTTAAGCTTTTAAGAAAAAGCTCTTAACCAACAAAAAGCCTCGTTTGGTTAAGAGAGCTGCAAGCTTTTAACACAATTGAAAAGCTCTACTATTAAACGCTAATAACACAAGCGTTAGAAAAAAAACAAGGAGCTGTAGCATAACAAATTTACATAAATATCCTTCTTCAATATAAAATCCTTCTCACGTTCATAATCCTCACGTCTTCATCCATATCCTTGTACCCTAGGGTTGAGGTTGGTGTTCATTCCAGTAGTAGAGACATCGATTCCAGTAGAAGAGAAGACATCGTCAGGTTTATTTCTCCCTCTATCTCTGTTTTCTTCTTCCTAGTTTCTAATTGTTTTTTGCGAGTAGGCCTTTCTTCTATCATTCTTCTTTGAGTTCTTGCGGTTTATTTTGTGCAGCTTTGTGTATTTGTTGTGATTTTCAGTCTTCTTTCTGTTATTGTCGTGTTTTATTTTATGGTTTTCCTCTGCTATTTTGTTTTTCTTCATTGTTGGCGTTGTTGCCATACGCACGCCAGGTATTTGTGTTATTGTCATTGTGTTTGTATGTGTTGTTTACATGCGATTTGTTACGTCGAATGTATAAGTTTTTATCTTTTTGTCATCGTGATTGTTTCGTGTTATGCAACATATTTTTTTATTTGTGTATAGTATAGATCAGCTGCTAAGAAGCAACCGCACATTGGCTTCATCACAGCTGGTTATCATTCACACATTTTATTTGTATGATCAAACTAATACTTTTTCCACTTAGAAGTTACTTTAATACATGTCCACTGATTGGTTTTTATTCATCATATCAATTACCAGTTGAGTAAAAAATTATTTCAAATTGTGTATGGTAACTCTTTTTGATCAAATCATGCCATAATGACTTGTACCTTATGTATTAGAAGCCTGAGGTGGAATATCTTGTAGTATGTTTGTTAAAGTTGTGTTCAGGGAGGTTGTGAAGTATCAGTTTTGATTATAAACATTTACCAAAATTTAGTTTTGTGTTGGATAACGGAGATACACAAAAAGAAGCAACCTCATGTTATGAAGACTTTATCTTTTTATGTAAAAATTAGTTATGTGTTGCAAGTGACAGAGTATGATCTTTAATAAGGCTTATGGTGTAGTTGCTACTAAGAATTCATGTGTTTGTTGAAGTGTCGTTTGCTTTCTTAGTTGTTAGCCATTGTATTTTTTTGGTTTTAAAAAGTGTTCCTGAGGCGCGCCTAGGCGCGAGGCGCAACAAGGCGCACTGCTTGGCGCCTCAGGGATCTGCGCCTGGGCAATTTCCATGAAGTGTAGAAAAAACGCATATTTTTGAATATTTTTTTTTTTGGGTTTTTTGGCCCTGAGGTGGGAGGGTTTTCTCTTCGGAGGTCCCGCCTGAGTTGCGGTTCGAGTTCGATTCTTGTTGGGGGGCTATCCTTTGGCAGCGGTACTAGTGATCTAGTTGCTGCATACTATTATAAGCATATATACAAGGAACCATGCATGACATCTTCTCAAACGGGGCATACTTGGATGATGGAAGTTTTGAATGGCAATCATATACGATGTGTAAATGCATTCAGAATGCATCCAAACGTGTTTAGGAAATTATGTAGAGAGCTTGAATCAAACTATGGATTGCAGTCGAGTGATAGAATGTCAACCTGTGAAAAAGTGGGGATATTTCTGTATACATTGGCATTGGGTTTATCTAACAGGGATGTTGGGGAGCGTTTTCAACGTTCTGGGGAGACTATTAGTAGAGCATTTCATGAAGTTCTAGAGTCAATAGCTGGTAGAGGTAAAGGTTTCCAAGGTCTAGCACGCGACATTATAAGACCAAAGGATCCAACTTTTCAATTTGTACCACCTCAAATCTTGAACGACAAAAGATACATGCCGTATTTCAAGGTATTAATTTGCTTAATGTCATTCCTACTTGTGTACCTTTGTTACTTAACTAATGTTCACATTATATTTAGGATTGTATTGGATGTATTGATGGTACACACATAGGGGCCTGCATCACAGAGAGTCAACAGCTACCTTATATTGGTAGAAAAAGGGTACCAACTTTCAATGTAATGGCAACATGTGATTTCGATATGTGTTTCACATTTGTATCGATCGGATGGGAAGGATCAGCACATGACACGCGTGTTTTCCTTAACGCGACCCAAAATAGTAAATTCAACTTCCCACAACTACCTGAAGGTAATATTTAGAATTGTTTATACATATATTTGGAATTGTTTCGTGATACTTTTAATAAATTCCAACATCATTTGTTTTTCAACTCCTTTATTAGGTAGATATTATTTGGTTGATAAAGGATATCCAGACAGAAAAGAATACCTTGTTCCATATCCCAAGACAAGATACCATCAATCTCAATTTCAAAGATAGCCCCCGAATAATATGCAAGAAGCTTTCAACCGTTCACATTCATCTTTACGAAGTTATATTGAGAGGTCATTTGGAATTTTGAAGAAACGATTTAAGATACTTAGTAAAATGCCCAGATATAGCGTGCAGACACAAATTGATGTTATCATGGCTACGTTTATTTAATTGATTACATTTAGTATTATGTTTTTTTAGTTATGCCCATTTTGGTCATTTTATACATTTTACTAAAAGCTCCAGCTACTCTGCCAAACACCTAAATATTTAAAAAGCTACAACTTTCAGCTTCCAGCCACCAGCTTCCAGCCATCAGCTTCCAGCTTCCAGCCACCAGCTAGTTTTGCCAAACATACCCTATATCTCATCTTTATGTTCATAAATTCCAACATTGCTACATGATTCATTGAAAAATTTATTGCTACCTTCATCTCTAAAGTTAACTATCTTGATAATCTCTCTATAACTCTCAAGTTCTTTTCTCTATCCTAGGTCACAAACAAACACCTCATAAGGGATTGATCAAATGAGTTCCATTTGAGCACAACTAGGGATGGCAATGGGTCGGGTTTAAATAATCCCCAATCCGAACCCGATTAGATATACTTGTCTCAAAACCGTTGAGTTTCTATCGGGTAAATACCCGTCGGGTATCAGGTATGCCAAAGGATTTTGGGTAAACCCATTAATTAAAAAAAATACCAGTTGGGTATAACCGACCCAAAACCCTCAGGTAAATACTAATAATTTACATTTAACATTATCACTATAAAAATATATCAAACACCTACAAAGTATATATAAAAACAATACTCAAATGCACATATGAGAAATATAGTGTATGCAGTTTTGAGAAATTATTGAAAATATAATAGACTAATCGGAAATGAGAAGATTTTGGATTTATATACATACACACACATACAAAAATAAAAGAAGCTATATCGGGTGTACAATCAGGTAAACGGGTACATTTTATTGGGTAATCTGGTCAGGTAAATTGGTATATTACAATATCCCAATCCAACGAAAAAAACTAATCCTAAACCCAATTAGGCGACCCCAAACCGGTCCCAAGTCGGGTTTCAGGTTTACCCATCGAGTTTGGGTTTGATTATGCACAACCTTTTTCCTAAATCTTTGTTTTGATAAATTAACCACATTAACTTGCAAAACTACTCCTATGGCCTTCTATGCCATTTCAAATTTTCGTATACCATTCGAACTAGTGTAACATATTTCTTATATTTTCACTTGATAAATATCAATAAAAGTAGGTGTTTTTTTCTTTGGGCCCACCTGCAATAACACTCCACGGACCAGTTTCAAAAGGTGTAGGAAATCCAAGATTAAAGATAGGCCCATTAACTTATCCAGCCCACCAATTGGTAACACTTCACCTAATAGTTCCGGCCCACCTTTACCATCCAAAAAAAGAAGACACAACTTGGACGATAATGATAATCTTGTGGACCCCATTACCCCTTTCCACTTTCCTCTTCCTCCACACCCTCACCCCCTGCCTACACCACAACCCAGTTTGGTTCATCCGGACCATGCTACTGTTCCGTGTAATGTGGCCGATGTGTGCCACAATGTTGAATCTCTTGAAACCGTTGAATGCCACAATGCGGATGTTGAACCGGGATCTAATCTTGAAGACACTACTGTTATTACAGGGGAGGATACGAATGCCGATGTTAATCATTTGGAAGAAATCAATGCCACTATCGAGGTCGGATGTATCGCCGGTATGGAGGTTAGTAATTTTTCCTCACTTATCAGTGACATGGTCATGGGGGAAGGGCAGACAATTGTGCCTCAATGAATTTCCTTACTATCAATATTCGGGGTGTGGGCAATGCTCATAAAGCGGGTTGGATCAAAGACATTAAGAAGGACCACGGTATTCAGTTTATTGCAATCCAAGAAACTATGTTTGCGGATGGTAGTAGGATCAGATTTTCAAGCTTCTGGGGTAACTCTCAGTTTGAATCTGAATGGGTGAATTCGGATGGGAGATCGGGAGGCCTGGCCTGCATTTGGGATCCAAATATTTTTCACAAATCAGGCACCACAAAACATCGGCATTTCCTTCTCGTCTCTGGGAGAATCAAAGGTATGGATGATGACTTTCACGTTTTAAATGTTTACGCCCCACAAGCTCCTGCTGCCAAGAGGTCCTTATGGGAAGAGATTGGTTGTATGAAAGATTCGATTGGGGGTATCTGGGTTATGCTTGGTGATTTCAACCAGGTTAGATCGCCGGAGGAGCGGCGGAATACGGTTTTTGATGCCACTTCGGCGGCTGATTTCAACAGTTTTATACATTCTGCCAATCTGGATGAATATATAATGAACGGGGGTAATTTCACTAGAAGAGAAGACAGGGGTAACAAGCTGAGCAAGATCGATCGGTTACTTGTTTGTGACAAGTTTTGGGGGTTATGGCCGAGGGCTACCTTTAGAGTTCTTCCAGAATGCTTTCGGATCACAACCCTTTGATTCTTATCACTAAGGATGTTGACTTTGGTCACATTCCTTTTAAGTTCTATAATTCATGGCTTGAAAAACCTGGGTTTGATGATTTGGTTAGATCCTCTGTTAGTGCTTTTCATCATATGCGGCCTCCGGACGCTTTTCTTGCGGCGAAATTAAAAAAAATCAAGGAGAAGATTAAAGATTGGATCAAAAGGCAGAAACGGGCTGATGAGGCTGTTTTAACTTCAGCCTTGGAAGTAGTCGAGAAGCTTGATAAAATCTGCGAAACAAGAGATCTCTCTGATGTCGAACTTATGGATTATCAGCACCATAAAAATGAGCTCTTGAAGATCAAGAATGATAAACTTCAAGATATAAAGCAAAAATCCCGGGTGAAATGGGCGATTGACGGAGATGAGAACTCGGCTTTCTATCATGGTTTCATTAATAGCAGGATCTCCAAAAGTAGACTTAATGGCCTCATGATCAGTGATGCGTGGTGTGATGATCCCAAGATTATTAAAGATGAAGTCCGTAATTTTTTTGAACGTAAATTCAATGAACCGATCCATGCCAGACCAACTTTCCATTGCCGCCACATCAAAAAACTATCTGCTGAACAGGGAACTTTTCTCACCGCGGAATTCTCGTTTGTGGAAGTGAAGAATGCGGTATGGGATTGTGGAGGGGACAAGGCGCCGGGGCCGGATGGTTTTAACTTCACTTTTATAAAACATTTTTGGGATATCTTGGGGCGTGATTTCTTCAATGTTATGAGACATTTCCACAACAGCGGGATCATTAGCCGTGGATGTAGCTCATCATTTATCACCCTTATTCCAAAAGTCGCGGATCCATCCAACTTAAATGATTTTCGGCCAATCAACCTTATTGGGTGCATTAGCAAAGTCATCTCCAAGGTGCTTGCCAATAGGCTCAAGACGGTTATTGGTTCGATCATCTCCGAAGAACAATCGGCGTATCTTAAAGATAGAAACATTCTCGATGGGCCACTTATCACCAATGAAGTCATCTCTTGGGTGAAGCGTGCAAGAACCCGGGCTTTCTTATTCAAAATCGATTTTGAAAAGGCTTTTGATTCCATTAGTTGGGATTTTATTGATTCAGTCCTTATGCAAATGAACTTCCCCGACAAATGGAGAGGTTGGATTAGAGGAATTCTCTCGTCTCTCGCTCTTCCGTCCTCGTTAACGGATCACCGACCAATGAATTTCAATGTTTTAGGGGTGTGAGGCAAGGCGACCCACTCTCACCTTTTATCTTCATCCTTGCCATGGAAGCATTGTCTAGTTTTTTGACTAACGCTTCGTTGGTAGGCTCGATTAAGGGTGTTCAATTACCCAATGATGGTCCTTCCATTAACCATCTAATCTTTGCGGATGATGTTATGATCTTGGGGGATTGGTCGGAACAAAATGTCAAAAATATCCATAGGCTCATGAGATGCTTTTACTTGGTCTCGGGTCTTAAGATAAACTTGGGAAAATCGTGCTTTTATGGTATTGGAGCATCCTCGGCTGAAAATGAACATATGGCAGCTCTTATTAATTGCAATGCCGGGGCGTTTCCTTTCACGTACTTGGGGCTCAAGGTGGGAGGCAACATGAACAAGTACAACAATTGGGTACCGGTCATTGACACGTTTGAATCTAGATTGTCCTTATGGAAGGCATCCACTCTATCTATTGGCGGGAGGGCAACCTTGATCAAATCAGTCCTTGACTCACTTCCTCTATATTATTTCTCGCTCTATCCTGCTCCTGGTAATGTTATTTCTAAGCTCGAGAGGTTGAGAAAAAGATTCTTTTGGGGTGGTTCTGCGGAGAAGAACAAAATGAGCTGGGTTAAATGGGATTTTGTGGTCGATAAAGTTGAAAATGGGGGGTTGGGTTTTGGTGCTCTTAAAGATATGAACGCCGCTTTGCTTGCAAAGTGGGCGTGGAGATACAAGAACGAAGATGGAAGGTTATGGAGGATGGTCATCCAGAGTATCCACTTTAATAAGAAACACGACAATTATCTTCCTTCTAAAAAGGGGCTCTCGGGTGTGTGGTCTAACATTGCAAAAAAAGAAGTGGGCTTGCGTGATCGTGTCAACTGCTGTGACTTCATAGTGGGACAGATTGGAAACGGCAAATCCATCCAATTCTGGACAGATCGGTGGGCTGCTGATGTATCGCTCGCTAGTAAATTTCCAGCCTTGTTCGCGTTGGAACAATTGAAGGGATGTTTGGTCTGTGACAGGCTCAGTGTATCGGACGTTGGGGTGGATTTTTGCTGGTTCTGGCATCGCGTGCCGGCTGCTGGTCATGAACAATCGGAACTGCAGTCTATTACGACATTGCTGTCCAGTTTAATGCTGAACGACCAGGGTGATAAATGGAGTTGGGCGGCCGATAATAGTGGAGTTTTCTCGGTAAAATCTGTCAGGAAATTACTCGCGCCTCCAACTGCCCCGACTTCATTGCCGTATGAGTGGAACAAATGGGTCCCCAAAAAGGTGAATATATTCGGTTGGAGGATTAATCTGGACCGGATACCAACTCGTGTGGCTCTTTCAAGACGACACATTAATATACCCAACCTTCTCTGTCCTTTCTGCGCTGAAAAAGAAGAAACCACGGAACATCTATTTACATCCTGTCACGTATGCTCCATCGTGTGGCAAATGTTATCGGCTTGGATAAAGATTCCTCCAATATACGCGTTCTCTATTGGTGACTTACTTGCGCTACACACGCACTCATCGGGTTCGAATGATAAAAGAATGATGATCCAGGCGCTTGTCCTTATAGCATGTTGGTGGCTATGGAAAGCACGGAACGAAGTTGTCTTCTCCAACAAACGTCTAAACATTCCGGGACTACTAGCGGATATTAAGAGCTCAAGCTTCCATTGGGTTAAGAATCGGGCTGGTTTGTATGATGTTGAATGGGGCGATTGGTGTGCCTTTGATTTTGTATGAACCTTGTATTTTTTGGTTTTGTCTAGCTCCTGGCTAGTTGTTTCTAATAAAATCTGTCGTTCAAAAAAAAAAAAACTATGCATTTTGTTTTATTTATATCATTAATTTCTAATAACAAAATATATGAAAATGCACTTAAATGTTCTTAAAGTTTAACATTTTAATTTATAAATTGTTGACGCTTCATCAAACTTTTTGTTTTCTTTTTTTTTTTTTCAGAAAATAGTTTGTAGATAGCCAACCAGTTGAGTTGTCACTCCCTTTTGACTTACAAAGCTAATCTCATTTAAAACAAAACTTTGGTTTTTTGTCGATGAAATGTTGATGTGTACGACTATTTGCACTCTCTAAAAACCTGTCAGCTTCGGAAGCCAGAGAACCAAAGGATCATAAATGAAGACAATGAAAAAAATGTTAATTCTTAGCACACTCTTTTCTTTGCTTAGCAACTTTCCCTGCCCCGGCCTTCAATGCCACAAACCCGTTATTCCGGGGCCCCACAAGAGAGGACATGCCAATCAGGTCCAAACTATGAAGTTGTTTTTCCTCATTCATCATGTGTTTTATCGGAGTTTGATAAAAACGAAACAATATACACGCAAGATCTTTATAAAAAATACTAAATGCTTAGATGATAGATGATCTGTGATAAAATTAGCCTTTCAACAATGTCGTTCTCTTATTATCGCAATCAAAATAGTAAACACACTATAAGTTGTTGTTTACTGATGATAGGGTTAATGAATGCTTAATAATATGCCCATTTGTGTGTTTTTGATGGATTTATGATGTTTATATGCGGTGAATGGGATGACTACGCGAGCTTTGAAGAAATGAGAAACGTGAAGCGTAGTATTCAAAGGTGAAGACTTGAAGAAATGAGAGTGTTCGGGAGCTCAAGGAAGGTGAATCGGATGTTTAAATGATGTTTACATAGAAGAATTGAACACTCTCAGGATAAATGGCTAAGCGGATGGAATTAGAGCTGAAAAACGTGAAGCATGGTGTTCAAAGGAGAAGACTTGAAGAAATGAGAGTGTTCGGGAGCTCAAGGAAGGTGAATCAGATGTTTAAATGATGTTTATATAGAAGAATTGAATATTGGAGGGTGTTTGGATGAAGAAAAAGGAGTTTAGATGGTGTTTGGATAGGGAAAAATGAGATTGTAGAGTGTTTGGATACAAGGATTTGAAGGGAGAATAAGTTGGAAGGAAACTTGAAGGTCTCCACGTAAGCTACGGGTTGGATCCGTAGCTTACGGTTGGTTAATTAAAGAAAAAGAAGCAGATGCCGATTGTCTGTCGCGTAAGCTACAGATTTGTTGCGTAACTTACGGTCTGAAGATGTATGGTTGGGCGTAAGGCTGAGTCGTAGCCTACGGCTCAGTGCCGTAGGTTATGGCGGGTGTAGAGGAAATTTAGGAAAGTTGTTCTTTCAATTATAAAAAGAATTTTATCAACCCTAATCGACTTCTAAGCCTCCATAGACGAAAATTATCAAGCTTTGGGGGTATTTTGGAGCTACAAGCATCAACATTCATCATCATTCATCCATATCTTCGATTATTATCAACATGTTCGGGTTTGTTATTGAACTTTTTGCTATGTTTCTTGTAACCATGAGCGGCTAAACATCTTTGTAATCACCTCCGGGTGTACGGTTTTTTTGTGAAACTCTAACTCTTGTTTGATTTGGTTTATGGATTGTCTTTTAATCGTTTGAAAGATATTTGTGGTTTGAGTTATTTAAACAAGTCACGTTTGTGCAATTGCTTATCTTTTAGTCATTCGCATTCGGTTTTCTTGCATCGTGAGCAGTTTGATTAACGGGGGGTAGTTGTTATTCGTGGGTTGGTAATTAAATTGTATGAGTTATTATTAAAAACTTGTGTTTGATTATCACTTAACTTAAACCGTTCAACAAAACTATGTCTATGTGGTATCCAATCATTTAAACAAGGGTAGAGTGAATCATTGAACCGAAAACTAAAAGGGGGTTACTTCTTTAATATTATTGTTACAACTTCCTAAGTTCATTTTCTTAGATTGCAAAACAAATAACAAAACAATTCGACTTTAATTTTATTAGTTAATTTACAAAACTACGACTGTCCACTAATTCCGTGCGGATACAACTCACTTCTACCTTACTACTTATTTTCATTGTTTTTGACCGACCCAATGACATTGATCATTTACTTGTAGAAGAGAAAGAAACCTACAAAATAAAATCATATTATTTATAAGAAAAAAGAAGAATTAAAAAGAAAGGGAAAACTATGTTTTTTTTTTCTTGAAGGTGAAGGTCTTATTCGGAGGTGGTAGAGTACTTCACATTCGCTTTTGCAGGTCCTGCCCCCACTCACACGCCCAGACTATGTTGTTTGAACCGGTTCCAAGCTGGGGTGGTGGTAAGCATAAGGCTCCCCCGGAAAATTTCCCGCCACCTGACACTTGACAGATGTTGCACACTCCATAAGTCTGGAACCATCCATTTCACGTCTTCATTAAATCATTTATTGTAGGTGATATGTTTTATGCACAACTAATTATTGGTTGGTGATGTGTTTTATTTATTCTTAATTATACGCATTTGATATTGCTTCTTGTACAGGGTACAAGCACCGATGCATATAATACCATAAAACACAAATGACTAATATATGACAACTTTTATGACTCCCACTTTTAGACCTTTACCTTTTCCATTAAATATGGAGCTTAGGAATGGAATATGTCTCTTTAAAAAAAGTTAAAAACTTTTCTTCCTGTTTATAAAATATTTATATCATGTATAGTAATATTATTCTAACCTTTTTGTGTCTAATAAGTAGGGTATGGATCATACATTGTATTTAGTTATCTAAACATTAGGCCATTAGGGGGATGCATGCCAGGAGATAAAATATGATTTTATTATTATATACGATGATATTTTGTTTTTGAAAGTAAAGGCATAATTATGAAATATAGACACTAGTATACTTTTTCTAATAACTTAAAATTTGTTTCACTTGTGTTTGCTTATAATTATGAAAATATTGATTTTGTTATTATGTACGATGATATTTGGTTTTTGAAAGCAAAGGCATAATTATGAAAATGTAGACTAGTCCAAACACTATTCAAATAAGTTTGTCTATTAATAGTAGTATAATTGGATAATTTTCGATTAGGAGCACATGATGCGGTTGAACCCGTCGCTGCTGTTAGCAAAACCTACTCATGATGTCAGAGTTCGCCGATGTTAAAAATCGCCCTAGCAATCGGCCGATGCATAAACAGAGACACCCGGGAACATCCATCAGTGATAGACGGTAGACGATTTGTACAAAGCTACTAATTTTGTGGTATAGTGAAAGGTTGGGTAGGGTATAAGAAAAGAATGAAAGAGTTAGAAGATGAGGGAAATACACGTATAGGCTAAAATAGGGAAAGAAAGGACACGTGTGAGAGCTAGAATCGAACTTGGGTGGAGTGGGAAGAAAAGAACACCAACACCACTATACTAACAGGATACATTGAAAGTAAAATAGTACTATAATTTGTTTCCTTGTGTTGAATGAATAAATACACACTCTAGGGTAAGTACTCTAGCCTCATTCACTCAAATGGTGTCATGTCAAATTCACCCTCAAATATCCTAGAGAAGCATAGGAGGTGGCGGTGGTGTTGCCAAGCAGTTTCAATTGGATCTAAAGGTTTTAATTGGAGGTGAAATGGTCATTCGTCAAAATACACAAACCACAATACCCTTTTCAGCAACATGTTAGCGTGAAAATCAGGTCTGTAACCTTACCTAGAAGTGGGGGCGGTGTTACCTAGCCACAAAATAATCAAAAAGGGGTACCCGTAACATAGAGCAAGAACAAATTTAAATGCATGAATATGAACAAGAACAAACTCTTGTTTGTATCCGTTAGTTTCATTACAACATACAACTAAGACAATATTTTTATTTTTAAAGCTAGTCAAAATACCCAAAACAAGTTTGGTACATTGAGTTGAACTAGTCAATCATTTTTTTTACCCACGTTTCAGATTTCTAAATTTTATATTTAGTTATCGCATATAACATTAGTTATCCCACCTAATGTTATTCTTAATTTTACCATCATTTTTCACCACGAGACCCAAGCCCTCAATTTCATGGGAGGGGACTAGGCTATCTAAATAGCTCATCAGGAAAATGCTTGTCTAATTTTCTGCTCGGTTGTAAACACACATGGCCACCTAATGTTATTCTTAAATCTTAATTTTACACACATGTCCACCTAATGTAATTCTTAATTTTACCATCATTGTTCACGACGAGACCCAAGCCCTCAATCTCATGGAAGGGGACTAGGGCTATCTAAATAGCTAGAAGCTCGAACTCACTAGGAAATGCTTGACGGAATAGACTGGTGCGCTTTACAGTTACAATGTATCTCCAATGTTAACGCCTAACCTTAAATAATGTACAACTCTAATATTAAAACCTAATCTAAAACAATGTACATATTTATTGGTTTGAACGTAATTAAGGACTTGTCAATACATGATTAATGAATAACCTGAACACTTTGTGTTTTTTTTCCTGTATGAACAAAACCCCACAAAAAATAGTCGTTTTTTTCTCCGTTTTTTATATAGCACTATGGTATTCGTTGAAAAAATAATAAAGCGCTCGTTAATTTGGTGTAAATTTTTTCTTTAAAAAAATCTCGTATATAAAAAATATTAACATTTAAAAATTATGGGAGGAAATATGAGAGAGAAAAATCTAAATTTGTTTTTAAATTCTTTGTTTCCTAAAATAACTCAATCCCTTTTGTTTTTTAATTGGTGCCACATGGGATCCTACATGGCACTCTCAAAAGACAGAATGCATGTATGAATGCCATGTAGGACAACCCCTTTTCAAATATATATAGAATAGATTATACCCCGGGAATGTCCCAGGGTTGAGAAATCTAATATGACATATTAATTTTACATATGATATAGAATTATGCGCTTTACAGTTACATGCATGAAAGCTTCGGGTAGCACCTAACCTAAAACAATTAAAAATGTATCTCCAATGTTAACGCCTAACCTTAAACAATGTATAACTCTAATATTAATATCTAACCTAAAACAATGTATAACCCCAATGCTAACGCATGTTGAAAATAGAATTCATACTTACTGATTTGGACATAATTAGTGACTTGCCTAACGTTAAGATCAATATTAAAAACCACCTTACTACTACCTTCGGTCGCCACATCAGCCTTCGAGTTCACCCCTTCTGGTACTACAACTTCGTCTTTCTTAAACTTTGTTGCCAGCAAACGCGCCGCTTCTAGTAAATCTTTATCCTCCTTGACATCTTCTACAACAACTTTGTCCTTCTTATTATTGTCCACCATCTTCAACTTCTTTGCACGTGGTAAAACGACACATTATTCCACATCATCATCATCATAATCGGGTGATGTTAATGTATGACGGACAATGATAGAGCTGCAGTTGTTTAGTTTTCTCGGCAACACTTTCCGCCAATCGGAATAGCTATGATGACACATATGATCATAAAGTGTGTGATACGATGTGAGATAGTTACCACACACATAGCACATAAACTTCCCATCATCGTCCGCATACCGGAGAACAAGCCGGGTAGTTTTACTTTTACCTTTACCTTTAATCATATTCAACTTCAAGAATATGCAAAAGAAAATAATATTATTATCAGATTCTTGAATAGTAAACAATTATTATGAATATTATTATTATTCTGAGTTTAGTTTCCTGACCTTAAACTTTTCTTACGGATTAAAGAGAACAATGGCCAGAAAATTGGTTGAAGTTGCGGTGAAATTAAGGTTATATGAAGGCATGATAACATACGTACCACCAACATACGTATGGTATGTTTATATAGGTGAAATTAAATGTGGATATATGTAAATAATATATAGACCGGTATGCCAGGCCCGTTCAAATCGGGAGACTTTCCCAAAAATTTTAAATTCTTACCTATATATCATTATCTTTTCTTTTTTCCATTTTTACGAATTGGTCATTTAAATAAAAATAACTAATAAAAAAATTAATAACTATAAATATTTAAAACTTTGTTAGAAATCCAGGTGTACACCTGAGACATCCACGAGTCAAATA
The DNA here is from genome assembly GCA_030844895.1 of Ambrosia x helenae. Taxonomy (NCBI): domain Eukaryota; kingdom Viridiplantae; phylum Streptophyta; class Magnoliopsida; order Asterales; family Asteraceae; genus Ambrosia; species Ambrosia x helenae. The sequence goes on along the minus strand of CM061224.1, from coordinate 20,999,955 downwards.
ATAATAATAAAATTCTATAAAGATTGTAGTATACAAGTGCAATACATAGATGCAAGATTTTAGAACTAACACTCTTATTTAATAAATTTTGCATGTGTCCCTGTACGTTGTAAACATAGATGGGAGGTTCAAGAGTTTTGCTATTTTAGTTGTTATGATTCTGATTTGGGGTCGACACAAAGTCAGAATGTTGTTGTTACTAATTTATTGATGTGTTAGGTTGAGAAAAGATTAAACATATAGTATGACCTTGAAGAAAGGAACCCTTGATCTCAGTTACAACTAAAGACCATCCACGTAAGCCGATGAAGGCTTGAAACTTGGGAGTAACAGAGTGTGATTCCATATGTAGCGGTTGTTGGAGCCAGCTTGGTTATGGAATCAACATGATTGTAAATCTCTAATGATGTATAGCAGCAGCTTGCGTGCTCGAAGGCTTCAAGGCTTCGGCCTGCTGCTGCTAAAAGCATTATTAGAGAGATTAATTCTAGAGATAGTATTTAGAGAGAGAGAGAGAGATAGAGAGAGTGAGAGAGGTCTGATTTCAAGACCAATCTGAATTGGATGTGTGGTTTGCCCCTCTATTTATAGAGTGTAGGATAGGCTAAAACCCTAGTGGGCTTATTTGTTGGACTTGGGCTTGGCCCAATATATTGATTATTTATTTTGCTACTTGATATATTGGATTGGCCCAATGGGTACCCTAGCACAATATCGTCCGTAAAAATCATGCACCACGGAATCGTCTCCTGAATCGACTTGGACAACTCATCTAAAACAACCGCAAAAAGAAACGGACTCAACGCAGACCCTTGGTGAAGTCCTATCTCAACAAGGAAGAAGTTGGTATCCCCTACAGGCGACCGAACACATGTTTTCGTCCTATCATACATATCTCTAATTAAGTCTATATACTTCCTAGGTAGCCCCCGACTCTCCAAACTATCCCAAATCAGTCTACTTGGCACACTGTCGTATGCCTTTTCGAGGTCAATGAACACCATATGCAAGTCCCGCTTCTTCTCACTGTATCTTTCCATCAATCTCCTTAGAATATATAGCTTCCGTTGTTGAGCGACCTTAGAATATATATCGCCAACAACTTTAGGCATATAGCTGCGAGATACGCGAATATTTGGTCGTGCATCTACTTTTACTCTTTCCTAAACACCAAGTATATTGTTACAACACATACGCAAATAATAATACATGCACAAATTTATACGTGCTATGATGTCGCGTGTCACATTTGTTCAAATCATTATTGATGGGAAAGAGTCTAGTAATAGTTTCCCCATCCTCCATCCACTCACAACCACATATTACACTAAACCCCATTACAGTTTCTATCTCCTCCACTCACAACCACTTTCAACAAATATTAAAAAATAAATACAGTTTTCCCGTTTTTCCCAAAAGATTCCCAAAGAATCCAAAATTTACCGATAAACAGTAGATTCCCCATTTTCTTCACTCACAACCACTTCTAACCCCATAAAAATTTTTAAGGTTTTGTCTCACACAAATATGAGGGCTCTATTGTGAATGCTCTAAAAGTGGATTCTCAAGTCTTTGTCCCTTACCACACCCACGAAAATGATTATTTTCGTTTTTTTTTTTATTTCTTTTCATCAAATCTTATGGTTTTTAAAGAAAAACTTGAAATGTATTCAACAGGTCATGTAAAAACTCCTTCATAGGTCATGTAAAAACTCCTTCATACTAAGATAACAAGAAAACTTGATATTACATATATACAATGTACCATGTGTTGCATATATGCAGTATATATTATGTTGTATATATGCAATATATCATATATTGCATATATAAAATATAGAGTTTTGTTGTTTTCTCAATAAGAAGAGTTTTCTCATTATCATTTCTATACGTACATACATACATAAAATTATGCATAACATCCTAATAGCCCACCATCTAATTATTTTTAGCCCAAAGAATTAAAACAACTTTACTATGAATTATGCACCTCGCATCTCCCTACGTCCTTCTCGTAATTTGTTCGATTCTAGTCCCGCACACCTGCTTGCTTCATTTGCTTTGAAAATCCTAATACAAACTTTGAAGGTCTTCAAGAGACTAAGACGCAGTCTGGCTATATAGTTTACGATTCAACCACGTAGACTAGATATCCCCCTCGACGCTCCCTATACGATTCAGTTCTAATATGTTTCAACCTTCAACGCATCAGGTAATTGCTAATCGCTAGACAGTTTCAATTAAAAAAAACTAATATCCAATGATTGTCATAACAAGTAAATGAACCATATGTAATGTCCTTTCCAGCAAGTATAAAGTCTTAGTCTAATATTATAACTAGCAAGCATATTGGTATTGTGGTTCCAACCCTTTTTTATTAAAGATGTGGACTTCAAACTTTGTATGAAACCGAGCAAAAGCAATCCAAACCGAGCTCGAGTTCAAGCATAAATAATTCACTCGGTTATATAAATTAGAATTGAATCGAGCAGTTCGATTTAGAAACGAACTGAGTTCAAACAAGCCCACGTTCAGTCCAATTCGTGAACAACCCTATGGGGGACATTACTATTTGCATACCTTGATACCGCTAAGCTACAAGACCCTTCGTGAACAACCCTATGAGAGACACTACTATATGTATACATCGATACCACCAGACTACAAGACCCTTGCTATCGCGTGTAGTTAATGAGAGGGAGCCCAACTTACCAACAAAATAGGATTTTTAATCAATTTCTATATAAAAAAAACAAAGAAATAATCTTGTAAGAAATAAATAAATAAATAAATAAATAACCATGTAATAAATAAATAATCTTTTGACTATAATATACATTTATTATGTCTAGGACATATTGAAGTTTTATTAATAAGAAGAAAAGGTTGTAATTTTGATGAGACAAAAAGTATGATCAGAGAATCCAAAGCAACTTTTTTAGCTGGTATTACCTGCATAACAACTTGTACATTGGAATACCAAAAATATGTAGGGAATGATTCATAAGTCGAAATCTTTATAGAACCTTTGACTCTAACATCCCAAAATAGAATAATAACAAGGTTTGGCCGGTTCGCCCTAAAAGACCTGGCATCTTTCAAAGTATTACTAGTTAAAAAAAAGTTAAAAAGGTAATTAACCTAACTATTGTTTTTTTTTTTATCTGCAAACTTCAATTTCATTTCACTCAAAAATATTTACATGGCCGTGACTAACAAGTTACTAGCACGGACCAAAGAAAGACAACTATTTATCACCAAACTAGGGGTGTAAATGAGTTGAGCCGGGCCTGTGCTTGACTGGGCTCGAGCTTAGCTCGGTTTGAGCTTAATACTTTGATCTCGAACTCGGCTCGAAAGTAAAACCCTAGGATTTGAGCTCAGCTTGAAATAATGATAGAACAATTTAAAAATAGCTAAAAGTTCGGCTCGAGCTTGCCAATGTTAAATAACATGTATAGTATATATGAAATAATAATAATAATATAAAATTTGTTTGAGCTCGTTTAGGCTCTCGAGACTAACCGGTCTTTTTATGAAAATCTTGAGCACGGGCTCAATCTAAACGACTTATGTTTCAAGCTCGGGCTCGGGCTCGTTAAGGCTCAGCCCGTTCGAGCTTTTTACTGATCCGACCCCGAGTAGCTATCGAGCCGTTGCGCATCATTTACACCCCTACACCAAACATAGACCTCACCAAATACAAAGAAAACATACAGCTAAGTTATTGGATTTTCAAACTTCACCCACTTTTCCCAAGTCCATCCTACTCCTTTGAGCCGATGTTTGACCCACATAAAAGCAATCATTTGTATTTCACCGAACAAGGCATCCAGTTTAACTCTTTTTCCGGCGAAGATGAGGCTATTTCGCGCGTTCCAAATTATCCAACAGGCCGCAATAATCACCAACCTCACTAAGTTCCTCTTTCTTTCATTTGCATTGATGGTATTGTGTATATTAACCTAACTAATAGAAGGTATAATATGATCCTTGAGATCTCTCTTCTCATTAACTTTCTTTTATAATTACATCAATATACAAGAATATGGAAATACATTGAAGACATTTAAATTTACTATAAATACATGGCAATCACATTAATTGTGTATTATTGTCTATTACTCTCCCGCAGTTGAAGCCGGAGGAGACCGTAAGCTGAGACTGGAGCGAAAATCCTCGAAAAGAACACGTGGGAGGCCCTTTATGAATATGTCTGCAACCTGATAGCGAGTGGGAACATGTAGAATACAAACTTGACCACGTTGGACTTGTTCCCTGACAAAATGAATGTCGAGCTCAATGTGTTTAGTGCGCTGATGTTGAATGGGATTCCCTGAGAGGTAGATTGCGCTAACATTGTCACAGTAAACCAGTGTTGCTTTAGTGTGAGGTCTGTGAAGTTCAAGCAGTAGATTGCGAAGCCAGCAGATTTCGGCTACAACGTTGGCAACACCGCGGTATTCAGCTTCGGCACTGGAGCGAGAGACGGTAGGCTGACGTTTAGATGACCAAGAGATCAGGTTGTCTCCATAGTATACACAATACCCGCTTGTAAGTGTCTGGGCAGCCAGCCCAGTCCGCGTCAGAATATGCTATCAGTTGAGGATTCTTGTGAGATCTTAACGTGAGACCAAAAGTGGACGTACCCTGTATATAGCGGATGATGCGTTTGAGAGCATCCCAGTGACCTGTCCGAGGTGCATACATATGCATGCAGACCTGCTGTACTACATAACTAATGTCAGGTCGTGTGAAGGTGAGGTACTGAAGAGCCCTGTCCAGGCTCCTATAGAGCGTGGGGTTATCGAACAGGTCGCCAGCCTGAGAAGAGAGTTTAGATGTCGTGTCAACAGGTGTGGCGACAGGCTTGCAGGAGGACATACCTGCACGTTCAATTATATCAGTGGCATAGGTTTGCTGAGACAGAAACATGTTATCCCGTTCCCTGGTGACGGAAATACCAAGAAAGAAGCTCAATGGGCCTAGGTCTTTCATGGAAAATTCATTGGACAGGTGAGTCATGAGCTGCTCACGAAGTGCCGAAGAAGAAGTGACCAAAATGATGTCATCCACGTATAGCAGAAGAAACGCGTTGTTGCCTTGGTCATTAAATATAAAAAGAGAAACATCACAACCACTGTGGCGAAAACCCAAGGAGAGAACATAGTCTGTGAACCGTTGATACCACGCCCGTGGGGCCTGCTTGAGCCCATATAATGATCGCTTTAAGCGGAAAACATGATCAGGAAACTGTGTGTTGCGGAATCCCATGGGTTGATGCATGTAGACTGTCTCACTCAAATTGCCATGAAGAAAGGCATTTGTGACGTCCAGTTGATGTACATGCCAAGAGTTAGATAAAGCAATAGAAAGTACAGTCCGAATGGTAGCAGGTTTAACTACCGGACTAAATGTTTCACCACAATCTATCCCAACTTGTTGAGAGCGGCCGTCACAAACTAAGCGTGCCTTGTACCGCTCAAGAGTGCCATCAGATTTAAATTTATGTTTGAAGAGCCACATACACCGTATAATGTTCATGCCAGGTACTTTCGGGACTAACTCCCAAGTGTTATTCTTAATAAGAGCATGAAGCTCATTGGTCATGGCGTTACGCCATTCCGGTGAGGACAAGACCAGTTTTGGTGATTTCAGGATGGGAATGAGAGTGGTGGCAATGAGGTTAAAGGGTTGTTTGGGTTTAAATATCCCATCCATGGCACGGCTGCGCATTGAGTGTGATGGTTGGGTCGGACCGAATGGGGTGGCGTTTGTATTGTGGGTCGAGGGGATAGGGATGTGGGCCGGTTGGTTTGAAGTGTGGGCTGGTTGGTTTGGAGAGTTGGTCGAGGTAGTAGGCTGGGCGGTGAGGAGTTAGGAGGTTGGGCCGTGTTGGAGTGGGAGTAGGCCGAAGGTAAGTCAGGGCTGTGGGCCGAGGTGGTTTGTGAGTGGGTTGAGGGGGAAGTGGGAGGATGGGCCGTTTGTTGTGTAGAAGATGGGGTGGGTTGCGAAGAGTGGGTTGGTGGGTAAGAAGATCTAGGCGGGTGTGATGTGGAGTTGGTGTGGGGCCACAAGTGGGGTGGGAAGTTGTTGGTGAGAAAGTCGTAATCGGTGGTAGGTGATACATGGTGTAGATGTTGAAATGGGAAGGAGGCTTCGTCAAAAAGTACATGACGAGAGATGGTGAGTTGTTTGGTTTTTATGTCAAGACAATTGTACCCACGGTGGGATGTGGGATAACCAAGGAAAACACATGGGTAGGATCGGTGTTGAAGTTTGTTGATGGTGGTGGAGGGAATTAGTGGGTAGCATAAGCACCCAAAAACTCTAAGGTGGTCATAGGTGGGTATTTGGTTGTATAGAAGGCGGGTTGGAGTGTGGTATTTGTGGACTTTGGAGGGGATTATGTTGTGTAGGTATGTGGCGGTTTCAATGGCATGTGGCCAAAGATTAAGGGGGAGGTGTGATTGAGAGAGTAAGGTGCGGGTGATGTTGTTAATGAAGCGTATTTTTCGCTCAGCTTTTCCATTTTGGGAAGAGGTGTAGGGACATGATAAACGGAATAGGATGCCATTTTTGTCAAAGAAATTTTTAAATGAAGTGTTGACATATTCCTTGCCGTTATCACATTGAAATGTTTTAATTTTTTTTATTGAAATTGGGTTTGGATAAGTGTATAGAATTGTTCAAAAATGGTGTAGACTTGGGATTTGTTGGAGATGGGAAAGGTCCATAAGAAGCTTGTATAGTCATCAAGAAACAAAATATAATAGCGGTGGCCCCCCGAGCTAAGAACTGGGGAAGTCCACAAGTCGTTGTGCACAATGTCAAATGGTTGCAAAGTAGTATTATTAGATAAATGAAAGGGAAGTCTAACACTTTTGCCAAACACACATGGTTCACATAATGTTTTATTCAACGAATTAAATAAAATAGAACGAGAATGTTTTTAAAGCTTGAAGCAAAGCAGGGCCTGGGTGGCCAAGTCTTTGATGCCAAAGTGTGGAGGACTGAGCAGCAGTGACAGAAGTGGAAAAACAATGAAAGTCCTTGTTCAAAGTGTAGAGATCACCGCTGCTGTCGCACCAGATTATAGGAGCCCGGGTCCTGTAGTCCTTCACAAGAAAACCAAAGGGGTCAAATCCGACAGAAACACAATTATTTTGTGTGAATTGACGAACAGATATTAGTTTTCTAATAAGTTTTGGTGCATAAAGGACACGGTCAAGGGTAAAGGGTGGGTAGGGTGGTTTGAAGGTTTGAGGGCCATGTCCTAAAACCGGAATACGTGTACCTGAATTCGGATCCATGCTGATGGTGGCCCTAGTATCCATCACCCCCTGCGAGTAATCTGGTGGGTTTAGTGACATGGTGTACAAGGCTTGTTGGATGTCAGTGGGAGAATATGAGGTATGGTTGGCTTGGTTGGGACGGGCGCCCAGTATCCCTTGAGAGGGATTGGTGGCGGCCGATGGGGTCCAGTTGGTGTTAGGCGAGGGTGTGTAGGAAAGATAGGGACAAGGTGGGGGTGGGGCGGACCATGGCTGCCAGGTAGTAGGAGGTTGTGAGTTGGTCGAGGGTGTCCAAGGGGTGTTAGGCAGGGTCCAAGTGTAGGTGGTAGGAGAAGTCCATTGACCGATGGGTTGTGACCCGCGTCCGCGAGGCCAAGAGGAGCGGCCGCGTCCGCGTCCTCGTGACCTACCACGTCCGCAGGGGTTGTAGGGTGGGTCAGTGGTGGGTGGTTGGTTGTTATTTTGGCTTGGTGGTGGGTTTGTGTTTGAGGCGGTTAGGGCGTGGGATGCTTTCTGAGAAGCATGAAGTACACACTCGGCTTTTTCGTTTTCAACCCGGCATAGTTGAGAACGAACTTCATTAAAAGTAGTGGTGGGGTCTTTTTGTTGGAGGATGGTTGAAATACCCTCGTACGCATCTGTGAGACCCGCAAGAACATGGAGAACCAAACGCTTGTTTTCAAGTGGGGCATCGACATTAGCGAGTTAGCCAGCGAGGGATTTCATGGCTTGGCAGTATTCAGACATGTTGGAAAAATTTTCAAGGCGGGTTGTGGCAAACTTTTGCATGAGTTGGATAGCACGGGCGTTTTTGTTATCATGAAATTGGCCCTCTAATGCTGTCCAGGCATCATGCGCGCCAGGGATAAAGATGGTTTTTAGAAGATCTTTGGAAATAGTACCATATATCCATTGTAAAACAATGGCATCAAGTCTATCCCAAAGATCATTCGTGGGAGTGTCAGGGTTGCGAGGAGAGAGATGGTCAAGAACCTGGAAAGCCCGACAGTGAATGCGAAAGAGCTCGCACCACAAAGCATAGGGACCGGTATCGCTTTCCAGGATGATAGGTATGAAATTTTTAATGCTAGAAACTGTGATTGCAGGGTGAAGTTTTTCGGTGGGGGGTGGTTGGTGGTTCGGGTCAGCCATGAGGAAGAGATGAAAGGGGGTGAGAGGAGAGTGATAACAGGGGATGAAAAGGGGTGGCTGGAGGCCGCTGAAGCAGAAAGAACCGGCGGCAAAGGGGGGCGGCGGCGGAAGGGTGGTATAAGGATTAGCACAATGATACCATGATAGAAGGTATAATATGATCCTTGAGATCTCTCTTCTCACTACCTTTCTTTTATAATTACATCAATATACAAGAATATGGAAATACATTAAAGACATTCAGCCCAAGGCATTATAGCTTAGTGGCATCTTGGTGGTGAAATAAGACTTAGGGACCATAAGGTCCTGGGTTCGAATCTCACAAAGGGAGTTTTCTCATAATTATGAGTTTCCTCCTGAATTAGTGACTTGGTGGTGGAATATGATCGTGTGGCAACATTGGTGGCACGATGATACTCCAGTGTTCCGTGAGTGATTCCAATTTGTTGGCCGTTCAAAAAAAAACATTAAAGACATTCAAATTTACTATAAATACATGGCAATCACATTAATTGAATATTATTGTCTATTACTAACTATAGTTATTCAAAACAGATTATGCGTTTTGGAAAAGCAGGGGTGTAGCTGCTTATAGATTATTGCGTTTTGGTAGCCTAAAAAACTGATTATCTGCGTTTTCAAAACGCAATCCAAACACTAAAAACTAATTATCTGCGTTTTCAAAACGCAATAATCTAAAAATCAGATTCAAAACGCAATCCCAAACACCCTCTTAATTTAAAAGGGATTGAATGTTCGGTTAATTTAATAGAACTTGAATTCATTTCGTTTAAATTAAAAGAGTACGAGCTCACATTAGCTAGCTTACTAACATTTAGGGGTGTTTGGGATTAATTATTCAAAACAGATTATGCGTTTTGAAAAAACAGGGGTGGAGCTGCTTATAGATTATTGCGTTTTGATAGCCTAAAAAACTGATTATCTGCGTTTTCAAAATGTAATCCAAACACTAAAAACTAATTATATGCGTTTTCAAAACGCAATCCCAAACACCCTCTAATATAACCATATAGTATAAGGTTATATTAGAAACCCTTGTTATAGTGAAAACTTTGGAAACTCTAACTTTCCGAGCTTTTTTTAATGAAAATTTTAGGGTATGTAATATACATGATTTTAAGCATTTTGAGCCAAAAAATTAAAAAAGCACCGAGCACTTTTAAAAAAAAAAAAAAAAAGATAAATAAGTTTTCGGATAACACATTATTAACACATGTTAATTTCGCTTAACATGTGTTAGTCAAAAACTTATTAATTTTTATTTTTTTAAAAGTGCTCAGCATTTTTTTTATTTTTTGGCCCAAAATGCTTAAAATCATGTATATTGCATACCCTAAAATTTTCATATAAAAAAAGCTCGGGAAGTCAGAATTTCCAGAGTTTTCACTATAACAAGGGTTTCCATAAAATCCTAACTCCTTATAGTATAAGGTTAACCCTATATATATATATATATATATATATATATATACACATATACATATACACACACATATACATATATATATATATAACTCAGCGGTAGAGTGTCACCTTGATGTGGTGGAAGTCATCACAAGTAGATACGGTTGGAGTAGCAGATCCTATAGAAACAAAGACAAAGCCCGAGGCTGATCCAGACGCGTACCTAGGTGGCGCAGCATCCCTTCGAGTTACTTGCCACCCCTTTTCCCCTTTCTCATATATATATATATATATATATATATATATATATTGATTTAAATATTATTATATTTACATAGGCTCGTTTATTCTTGGTAGTCTATTCTAATTGGATAGGTCATGGATCAATATTGTATTAAGTGAGCTCCAAATTAAGCTCGAATATAAGCTCAAGCTCAATTAAGTTTATCTTGATACGAGCTTTTAACGAGTCGATCTGATAATGAGCTTACTTAGTTCGCTTACAAGCATAAACTTGATCATAATCTAAAATCTAAGATTTGGACATGTGAATTTGTTATCATCATTTAAAAAAAATAAGATTCTACTTTCTATGAAATTATTCAGTTAATTAATTTTTTATAATTAGGTGTCGTAGTTTAAAACTTTAAATTGTTTTGTATTTGATCAAACCCAAATAAACTAATCATAGATAATTATAGTAAATATATATATTATTCGTTAGTGAAATCGACCTTCTTGACTCTCCTGATTGTGATAACTTATTTTATTTTTATTTCTCTTTGTATTATAACTTTATCCATAAAACTTTCCTTTAAAGATAAGGAAGGAACCAAAAGAGTTATCGGCCTATTAGTAAAGGAAAAGCCTTCAATAACATCGATGTTTGGGTTAGTGGTCTTGTTTTAAATCCTATAGATGACAGGATTAAAACCATAGTTGTCAAAGCGCCTAGGCGCACTCAAGGCGCATAGGCCGAGCCCGGAGCCTAGGCGCATAAAAAACGACGGTTTTTATAATTAAGCGCATAGTATAAAATACATTTTTTAGGGATTCTACAGACGTTTTAGGCTTGTTTAGGGCTACTTTAGGATGTTTTAGGGTTGTTTAAGATTTGTTCATGACTCATTTAGGATGTTTTAGAGGTTTATGTAACTTTTAGCCTGAATTTGGCCGAAAATCAGCCCTGATAGTGCGCCTCAGTGCCTAGGCGCGCACCTCGCAGGGTGCAGCGCACTTGGTGTGCCTCGAGCCTAGGCGCGCTTTTAACAGATTAAAACAACTTCGTTGTTCTAAAAAAAGATTGTACAGAAAACTTTATTCAGTATACTAAATAATTGAAGACACATTGTACAGAAAACTCAAGACCAGTGACTCACAAACACGAGAAGACTTCTATTTAATCATACCAAACTTTTATATCCGACTGTGAATAAGAGAAAAAGATCTTGCCTTCTTTCCCTCCCACTCTTTGTTTCTTCCATGTAAGCCTTACAAAAATAAATAAATAAGTTTTTTTAAATATGTTTGTAAATTGAAGTGGATACATTTAAGTAAATAAATAAATACAAGATTTATGAATCTCCAATAAAATCAACATAAAGATAAATATGTTAATAATCGAAAAAATAAAACAATAAACTAACCATGACACATCTTTAATAAGCTAAAAATGAACTAAAAACAATGAAATTACGTTTTGGGGTGTACTAGGATTAGTACCTACCCATGAATTCTTAGTTTAGTGGTATGGTGTCTCCTCTTACAAATATGAGGTTATGGGTTTAGATCCTTGCAAATACAGAGTTAAATGGAAATAAGGTGAATAAAATTTGTTGTAAAAAAAAAACTAGGTTTAGCACGTCATGTTGGTCATTTATCCTTGTTTCTTAATAATAATAATTAAAAAAAAATAGAATAGTTTGTTTAGAGATCTCACAATAAAAATTATCCGTTTCTATGCTCTAAATTGTCTCCCTTAACAAACACTTTCAAATCAAAGGCGTTTAGCTTAGCGATACTAAGATATTGGATAAGGTTTTGTTTTTTTAAATTGGAGTTAATAGCTAAAATGAGGTTTGCTCAGTTTTGCTACATCAGTATAAAATCGAAACTTTTTACATCTGGGTCCTTTTGTTTTACATTTTGTTGCCAAATTCGACTCTGACACTAAACCCAATTAACTATTGTCATTAACTCGGGGGTATTTTTATCTTTTTGGCTGCACCCCCTTTTAAAACCCAGTTTAAACAAAGTTATTCATACCCTTAGGAGACAAAAATACCCAGATGTAAAAAGGGGGCATCCAAAAAGATAAAAATACCCCCTGAATTAACGACAATAGTTAACTGGGTTTAGTGTTAAGGACGAGATTGGAAACAAAATGTAAAACAAAAAGACCAAGATGTAAAAAAGTTTCGATTTTGAACTAATGTAGCAAAACTGGTCAAACCTTAAGGACAATTTTGGCCATTAACTCTTTTTAAATTGTGAGAATTCAATCTCCATGGTGGAAAAAAAAAAGTGTAGTTTTGTTTTAGGATTAAAAAGTTTGTGAGTTGTCGTGCAAAACCTCTTACCCGCGATGTCAGTTTCAGCGACATACCAAGGTATTGTTTGTTTTTTCTGCAGGAAAATGTCTGCAGTTTGCGAACCATATCTGCAAACATCTGCAGGAGAAGAGGTGGACCAAAGGTCTGCAGTCTGCAAGAGGAAGACTGTTTGTTTGTTAACGTCTGCAGGCTGTTGAAACAAATTGAAATTTAAATAAACTATTTTTTTACAGCAGTCTGGTGGTGAACCGTGGTGGTGGACCATGGTGGTGGTGGTGGTGGACGGTGGATGGTGGTGGTAGACCGTAGTGGTGGTGGACCGTGGTGGGTGAGGAGAAGAGAAGAGGAGAAGACCTTAGAAGACATTGGAATAAGTTTGCACCAAGAATATGTCAAGAAGACCTTTTTGGGTGAAAGGTCTTCCAAAAAAACAAACAAAATGCAGGCCCCAAATGTCTGCACGCATCTACGCGACGCAAATAAAATTGTCAGAAGTGTTTTTAAGCAAAAAAACAAACAGCCCCCAAGCGGAGGAGTTGTAATGCCGCAATTAAATGAAAATAAAAAACGGGCAGTGAGCCAGTGACTTACTATGCAAGGCATAGTGCGACTGGTCATAGGTTTTGACAATGACTCTATCTTGGGCTTAAAATGTTCTTTTTCTCCTAGTTTATCACATTCAAGGAAATATTATACCGACATTTCTTTCTTCCAACTTTATCCTCTTTAGCACTATCTATATAGCCATACTTGATCACACACTCAACGACAAAATGTACCATCCTCATGTTGTATCTTTTTAAATCTTGATCCACTTTAAATGTAGTAAATTTAGGCACAAGATTTAGACTTATTATACAATTTGGTAAGTGTAAGGTGCAAAAACAAAAATTAAAAATTAAAAAAAAAACACACGATAGTCGTTATACTTGGCAAAACGGGCAGGCCGGGTAGTGGATTAGAATGGATTCGCATGGTCAACTCTAATAATCATGTATCGAACGTTTATGTGACTACATATAGAGATAAGTTTGTATGTGTATTATGTATATTTAATGTTAGACCATCTAAACGATGTGAGAAACTCATGATGCCCGAAAACAAGGCTAGTTCTTTTCTCTTTTTAATCCCTTCTTCTTTTCTAGTTTTGTATATCTTACGTAACTCAGATATGTCGTTTTTAATAATTTACGAGGACAACTGAGTTTCTCTCTCCATTCCTCCCTCCACATAAGCTCCAAAACTAATGGATTTACACAAACTTTTTCTGATGTACTCTCTTGTCATGCTATTTTATATCTAGTTCATACCTCCAGCAAAAAAATTGGTAATATTGCTCGAATAGTCTATGTGGTTTGCCCAAATTTCACCTTTAGTCCTCAATTTTTAAAAATTACATTTGTAGCCCTCAACTTTTGGTGTTTCTTGACTCGGATAGTCCCTAGACTTAACGGATGTTAGATTATCCAGTTAAGTGGGTGTAAAATTACTAAACTTTTGATGTTTCTTAACGAAGGTGGAGGATGGTGGCTGCTGTTGATGGTTGTTTGGTGTGAAGGAGATAGAGGTGTGTTGTTTGGTTGGAGTTGATAAAGTCACCGGCACCAGTCACCGTACCCATGACCGTCTAGTCACTGTCTCTCTCTCTTACGCAACACACATAATGTGTGTATATGTGTGTTCTGTTGTTTGATCCAGTTAAGGAAGAAGACGGTATTTGGGTTTTTATACCCAAAATTAATCAAGGAATGTTTGGCAGCGAGGATATCATCTGGGTCAGAAGCGTTTGGTAACGGGTTTACTGACAAATTTAGAGGTGTTTGGTTGAGGTGTTGGTGATTTGTGGATGTGATGGGCAGGGAAGATGAAATGGGTGGTGGCTATGGTGGTTGGGATGTCGATGGTGGTGGTGGTGGTGGTGGTGAAAGTGGAGATGGGTGGTGGTGGTTTGTGGAGGTGATGGGTTAGGGAAGATGAAAGGGGTGGGTCCCACTAAGAATGGTTGAAGAAACATAATTTGTTAAGGGGTTAAGTGGGGTCTATTTATATTTTATTAATTAATTAATTTTTTTTATTTTTATTAAATTAAGGGTAGTTTAGTAACACCAAAAGTTGAGGACTACAGATGTAGTTTTTAAAAGTTGAGGACTACAGATAATCTAACCTCCGTTAACTCCAGGGACTATCCGAGTTAAGAAACACCAAAAGTTGAGGACTACAGATGTAGTTTTTAAAAGTTGAGGACTAAAGGTGAAATCTGAACAAACCACATGGACTATTCAAACAATTTTCTCTTTCTCACTCTCTTTTTTTTTTGAACGGTGACTTTTATATGAGTGACCCAATGTCACACTGCCTAATCAGTAGCCCTAGCCAATGTCTGCCCCAGACTACATTGTGTTAACCGGACCCACGTTGATGTATCAGACTTGATGACAACGTTCCTCCCAGAAATCGTATTGACTCCATACGAATTTCCTTGTTAAAGTAACAGCCTGGTGATATGTTGTTGAATTAGTTCTCTCCTCAACTATGCAATTTATTTTTCTATAATATAACCATATGTTTAATTAGTAAATAGATAACTAGCAAAATAGATCTGTTTGTATTTTCGTCACGAGATGATACAAAACTCCATAAAATATGACATCGTTGTCAACCATCTTAAATAAAATTAAAATAAAGAGTGACAAATTGTAATTTAATTTCTTAGGTGAGCAATCAATTTGCATGTAGGCCCCTAATAAACATCAATTTAACCAAATCTTAAAGGGTTACACATTTCCCCATGATAGTGACTACAGGTACATCTTCAGGGACCACATAATAATTTAGTACTACTGTCCTAAATGACTAAATATAGTAGTGATAGATATATTATTATCCCAATTGCTGTTTGATTATTCAATTCTTTTTTTTGCAACTCTGAAAACTAAGCATTTTATTAGGCTATGGGGTGTGGTCATCCTTCCCCCTTCCTTCTCCTTTGTCCACATCAGCGCCACGTCATTTCCCCCTTCCCCTCTCCCAAACAAGGGAAATGGTTCCCCCTCCTTCCCTCTCTACTTTCTTTCTTTTTTAATTATTTTAAAGGGAAAAAAGACAAAATTTGGCTAATTAATATGGAAAAAGACAAACAAAATGATAACATTTATCATCGGTGAGCTCGGTGAATTCTTACCGGTTTTGCCGAAGCTTCATCGGGGGGGGGGGGGGGGGGCGGTGTTCCCCGTCGGCAAAGAGGGCCAGATCAGCCACCGATCCCCTTCCCCGATCCCATACCCCTCAGCCTTATAAGTTGGACAATGAGAAAGAAGTTAACGAAACTTGTGACTCTAATCAAGTTTAATGAATAAAGTTTGTATTTAATAATTAATTAACATTGTAGATTTAAGCTCAGCTCATGAATCTTTTGATTAGTCAATCCAATTGTCCAAATAGACCATGCTCGACTAGTTTACATGCACTCATAGCTAAGAAAATGCAATGTATTTCTTTTGTTAAGTTATAGTGTAAACTATTAGTCTTGTTTACTATACTATACAATAATCCGTATATCGGTTTGGTAATTTCCCAAAAATACTTTGCTATATCTAAATACTCCATGTATTGTACACCCTCTCCCTTTATACGCCACGAATAGAGTCATACGCGACATAGAGGGAGTCTGGCAATGACAATGACAATGTTGTGACTTCATATACTTCACTTGTACGTCGTGTATGACCATATACGCACGTATAGATCTGACAAGACTCGTGATTGTTGGGCATAATTATTAGAACACATTCGGTCAAAACCGAATTTCCCACCAAAGAAGCTTCCAATTCAAATTAATTTTCTTATTGTAACTTACCAATTAATTGGTCAATATTGTAGTCAATAGCACATAGACAATAGCTCTGATATTCTAGTGAAACGTTAATTCCTATTTAATTCTAGTTAATCATTAGTTCCTAGTTAATAGCTCCAATCTTGTACATAAGTAAATCTTTGTTCAATGACAAAACACTTTGATACTTTCATATGGTATCAGCCAGGTTTTGCAAAACCTAAACACAAACACCCTCTCTTCCATGGTCGATAATATTATTACCACCACCCATGTGACCGCTGGCATAGCAACCACACATTTGGTCACCACGGTCAACTTCCATTCATTTCTAAAACTCACGTCCGCGTATAGCCAACGACCCTTCCTTGGTAAATACCAATGGTGTTTTCTCAAAGGACATTCATTAACCTCATGCCCATCATTTAAGAAAGCTCATCCCTCAATCATTCCTCCAGCCTACAACTGATCCAATAACCAACCAAAACTGCAAGCACACACGATGGCACCCACCCCACCGTGGACTCCGATTTATCTTGGTTAAAGGATAGTGGTGCCTCTCATCACATTATCAATGATCTTAGTGCACTCTCTATGTATAGGCCATACGATGGTACTGAGGAACTTATCATCGGTGATGGTTCGTCCCTTAAAATTACTTACATTGGCACCATGACTCTTTATTTTTCTAATGTTCCAATTGTTCTTAAAAATGTTCTTTGTGTTCCTTCTATCTCTCGTAACATCATATCTATCTCTCGCTTATGCCATACTAATCTTATTTTTCTCTTCTTATTTTGTCATCAGAGACTTTCCCACCAGCCGAACCATTCTTCGGGGAATCACTAATCATCGTCTCTACGAACTCTCATCAACTATGTCTTCTCAAGCTTTTTACTTGCAAACCACCAAGTCTTCATGGCATCATCTCCTAGGACATCCAAATTTCCGTGTTTTACAACAATTAGCTTCCTTTGCTCCATTTATTTCTAGCAAGCATGAATCATGTAATTCTTGCTGCATCAATAAAAGTCACAAACTTCCCTTTCATTCATCCTCTTTAACTTCTAATACACCTCCAGAATTAATCTTTTCCGATGTTTGGTCATCTCCAATTACATCTTTTGATGGTTACAAATACTACATAAATTTTGTTGACCATTTCACAAAATACATTTGGATTTATCCATTAAAACATAAATCGAACTCTCTTAATACTATCATTCGATTTCAAAACCTTGTTGAGAATTTTTTTCAAAACCAAAATCAAACAATTATTTTCAGACAATGGTGGAGAATACATCATACTATCCTCTCACCTAGCCTCTTGTGGCATTTCTCGTCTCACCTCTCCTCCTCACACACCTAAACACAATGTCTATGCCGAACGACGTCATCGCCACATTTTCGAAACCGGCCTATCACTACTCTCTCATGCTAAAATGCCTCTAAAATTTTGGCATTTTGCTTTCACCACCGCCACTTATCTCATAAATAGATTACCCACCCCCACCTTATATAATGATTCTCCTTATTTTCGCGTTTTCCATATATATCCAAACTATGAAAAACTTCATAGTTTCGGTTGCTTATCATACCCTTGGTTGCGACCATACTCAAAACATAAACTTGAGTCTCAGTCAAAACCGTGCATTTTTATTGGCTACTCATCCTCTCAAAGTGCTTTCCATCTCCTTGATCCCCTCGCTCATCGGATCTACACTTCCCGTCATGTCCACTTTCTTGACCATATATTTCCCTATGGATCCCTTTCTCAAACCTCTACTTCCATCTCATCCTCACCCGAAACTTGGTTACCCCTCACCACACAATCAATTTCCCTTTCTACACCTTCTTCCACTCCTCCTCAAAATTCAACCCCTTCCAATCCCACTACCACTGCTTCTACACCTTCTTCCAACCAAACCCACTCCACCGAACCTCCACAACCACACATCGAACCCTCTCAACCACCCACCGACCCTCCCACCAATACAAACCCGATGCCTCCACGCACCCCCTCTGACTTATCCCCCTCTTCTCAACCTATCGGAACAATTCCCTCCCCTACACCTGAATCAACTACTTCTCATCGAACCCGTAAACCGAACCCAAAGTATCATAAATCCGACTTTGTCTTATATCATTCTACCACTCACACCCTTACCGATACCACGACCATTACCCAAACCCTCAAACAACCATTATGGCAAAAAGCCATGCAATCCGAGTTTGACGCTCTCGTACATAATCAAACTTGGACACTCGTTCCACCCGATAATGCTCCTAACCTTGTTGGATGCAAATGGGTCTACCGCACTAAATTCAAACCCTATGGTTTGGTGGACCACCTAAAAGCACGAATTGTTGCTAAAGGCTTTCATCAACGTCCCGATTTAGATTATGTTGAAATTTTTAGTCCCATGGTTAAACCCGTCACCTTACGCCTCATCCTTGACATTAACAACGCCTTCTTACAAGGCACTCTAACCGAATCGGTTTATATGTCTCAACCACCCGGCTTCGTGGATCCTTCCCACCTTACACATGTTTGCAAACTTAACAAGGCTATTTATGGTCTTCGTCAAGCCTCCCGTGCTTGGTATGATGAACTCAAACACTATCTTTTATCAATTCACTTTAAACCCTCTATCTCCGATCCCCCCTCTTCATTAACAAAGTCACATCTTCTACCATCTTCATCCTAGTTTACGTTGATGATATAATCATCACCGGCGCAAATCCATCTCTCATTAACTCTTTCATTAAAACACTTGCCACTAGATTTTCTCTAAAAGATCTTGGAAACCTCTCATACTTCCTTGGTAACGAGGTCATACCTCACAACCATGGCCTATTCTTATCTCAATCCAAATACATCCTTGACATTCTCACAAAAGCTAATATGAGTAATTACAAACCGTCGCCCACACCGATGTCTAGTTCCTCTACTATCACCGTATTGGATGGTGATCCCTTACCATCCCCGACCGAATACCGTGCTGTTGTCGGCGCATTACAATATTTATCTTTAACCCGTCCTGATATCTCTTTTACAGTTTATAAGCTTTCACAATTCGTTCATAGGCCAACTACTACACATTGGGAAGCTATGAAGAGATTGTTCTGATATTTACATGGCACTCTAAATCATGGAATATTTTTCAGACGTCACTCACCTCTACAGTTCCACGCCTTCACTGGTGCAGATTGGGTCGGCAATCGACCATCTTACTGAAGCACAACCAGCTATATTGTTTACCTCGGTCAAAACCCAATCTCATGGAGTTCTAAACGTCAACCGACACTTGCCGGTTCATCAACTGAAGCTGAATTTCGAGCTGTAGCTTCCACAACAACTGAAGTGCAATGGCTCATTTCCTTGATGGTTGAACTCGGCTTCAAATCCATGGTCACCCCTACCATTTATTGTGACAATCTAAGTGCAATACACTATTCAGCAAATCCGGTTTTCCACTCACGTATGAAGCACCTTGCCTTAGATTTTCATTTCGTTCGTAAAAAGGTTCAAGAAGGCATTATCCGCGTCACTCACATCTCCGGAGACGATCAACTTACGGATGGTTTAACCAAACCTCTTCTACACCAACGGGCCCAACTTCTCACCTCCAAGACTGGTCTCCTTTCACGATCGTCCATCTTGCGAGGGCATATTAGAACACATTCGGTCATAACCGAATTTCCCACCAAAGAAGCTTCCAATTCAAATTAATTTTCTTATTGTAACTTACCAATTAATTGGTCAATATTGTAGTCAATAGCTCATAGTCAATAGCTCTAATATTTTAGTCAAGCATTAATTCCTTGTTAATTCTAGTCAATCATTAGTTCCTAGTTAATAGCTCCAATCTTGTATATAAGTAAATCTTTGTTCAATGACAAACACTTTGATACTTTCATATTAATGGCGTGTGGGTGTTTGTGCACCACCTATACGCTTCGAATAACACTATACGGGACGTATAGGTGAGTGTGCAGAGTGTACCATTACCATGACCCAATCTAAAAGTCGGTATATCTTTTCAGTTTTAAATATTTTTAGCACTCTTAGATGCAATGAAATGACTCGCTACTTTTGAAGTAGTAAGTAATTAATTAATCATTCTAGATGTTTGAGTCGTGAAAATGGTGTCTTATATAGCTCGCTAAGAATAAATCTAGTAACACATGAGAGAATAAGGTGTTTGAGTTGGTTCCAGGTATAAGGGTCCAGTTAGCCACTGTTAGGTGAGACATTTGATTCTAGTTAGGTGGAATCTTATGTATCGACATGCCGTTATAACACCCACGTTAAATTTGGCTAGGGAGACTGATCTCTAACATGATCAATATCCAAACTAGGATGCAAACGAGTATAGATAAGAGGGAGTGGCGAGCAAGGCCAAAGGGATTTTGTCCTGTTATGTAGGTGTCACATAGGCAAAGAGAGTTTTACCCTCCA
The DNA here is from genome assembly GCA_030844895.1 of Ambrosia x helenae. Lineage (NCBI taxonomy): Eukaryota > Viridiplantae > Streptophyta > Magnoliopsida > Asterales > Asteraceae > Ambrosia > Ambrosia x helenae. The sequence goes on along the minus strand of CM061224.1, from coordinate 20,979,237 downwards.
AATCATAAAAATGAGGTGGTGGTGTGCAATGACAAGGGATATTTGTTCATTTTTTAAATCTATTTTTATTCTTACTCTTAAAAAAATCAATTAAACCAAACAAATGGGAAGAGCACGTTGGACCAAAGAGGGAAAGATAGCCTTGGCTACGGCTTGGGCGGTTGTCTAAGATGGCACACCTTCTGCTGGATTTGCTTCGTTTTGAAATGTTGTTTTCCATCATTTTCGTCGAAATATGAGTCACATAAGCCGCATTTTAGAGAAACTCAATTTAAAGCACAAGGATGCGTAACAAGACATCAAGAATTCATTTACTCTATAACGAGGTAATGAATGGCAAGGGTGATGCAACGGATGAAGAAGCGATTGAAGTACTAAAATCAACTTCAAACATGTCTACGGCCAGAAATTTAACCAAATTTAGACATGACAAATTTGAGGGCCAACCATCACGAATGATGAAAATATGTAATTAATTAAGGGGCTGCTTGGTTGATTAAGTGTTGAATCATTAAAAGGTCTGAATGATTAAGTGCTGAATGGTTCAGTTATGCACAAAGTCTGAATGATTCAGCTCTTAATCACTCCATTCATAGCCTTTTTTTAGGTTGAAACAAACAGTCTGAATGCTAAACCATTCAGAGCTAAATGGTTCGGAGCCTCATTAAGAGGCCACCAAACATGCCCTAAGTATTTATTATTTTATTTTATGTATTTGAGGGCCAAAACCAGTGGGATTCTCCACAGGGGAAGGCAACGCTGGGCAATCGGGAAGGAGGGGGCGATGTTCCAGCGTGGAGGTCCTTGCCCTCCCCCTCCAACGCCCCCACTCTCTATGGTCTTAAGATAGACTTGAAGGTGGAATGTGCACTACCCTCAAGACCCTCACACCACAAAATTGTTTCTACCCTCAATAAATAACCTTTCAATGGTCATGTTTGTGTTTATTGTTGCGGCAATGGGTACCCGTGAGGTGGTACCCGAACGCCTATCCATAAGGGATGGTAACGGTGTTACCGCCTGATGTTCAAACCCACAAGCCTTTGCGGAGGATGCCTCGGTAGCCTAATGTAGAATAAATGAGGAGGCTACTTTGAAATATTATAATTGTTACTATAACAAGGAAATGATCGGGTTTAAGGTTTGAGACTATATGGGTTAATAGGGTTCTTAGGCTTCTGGATCGGTCTGCACAAAGAAGCACACACCATTAGCCTCAACGCATGAGAGGACCTTCGGCATGAGAATAAGTATGTATTCATTTTAGAGTTGAGAAACATGAAGGTGAGAATGTAAAAGTAAAAGAGTTGAAAGAGAATGAGTGTATAGGATGACAACTTTAGGGACCTCCTTATATAGGCAGTAAGTTCCCGCCCATGAGTTCCCTTAGGGAAGCTTTGACCCTTCTTCTTTATCCCTGCAAACAAGTCTTGCCTTGTTGGTATAAAACCAACTTTTACTACTTTTGAGGCCCGATTCATCCTGTTCGATGTGAATGACATAGATCAGATCAAAAGTTGACATACCTTTTAACTTTTTCACAAAATTACTGTTCACCTTTGTAGCCGCTACCATAAGGTAGCTTAAAGCATCTTAGGCTCCCTAGTGTTAGCTCCGATGGGTCATGTGTCTTTGGTGCTTTATGTTGCTTTAATATTTATCGGTGGACTAATTGTTTAGACCTTAACATTAAAACACACACAAAAAGGCAAGTGTACCCTATCATATATGTAGTAAAGCATAGATAAGAACCAAGTATCGATCCATAGACGCGCGTGGAGCGATTATACTGAACCGTTGTCACTGATTTACAGGTAGAAAGATAGGTGAATGTTTGTTGTAACCAAGTTAATCTAAATTAAACCAAAAGCATAGCAATAGCAAATATATATATAAGACTCCAAATAGCAAAATAATTATATAAAGACTTGTTTTTCATACGACCTAAGCATGTTAACTAAGGTTGAACCCGAACCAAACACTTTAATCAATCTTCCCATTTTCAGACAATTAGTATCCCTTTCGGGAATCCTAACATGACAACTCTTCGGAAAGCTAACACGATAAACACATGTTAACCACCTAAAATTGTTCATTACCGAGCTATTGATATACACTCATGCAAATATTTATAGATAGGTTAGTATCCCTTTCGGGATTCCTCAACTCACTCAATCAAGAAAGCTACACCGATAAACACAATATAGCAACAACAACGAGCATAAACTAGATTCATACATAATCAATCTTATCTTGTACACTTTGAACATAAATCTATTAGGAAAGCGATTTCAACCAAAATCTCTAAACAAAGATCCTTAATCATGTAAAAGACGCACAATAACACCATTTAGCCGATTAAAGCTATTTTACGTGTAAGTCAATACTCTCGGTTATTATTGAAATTACCTTTTACTAAACCAATACCTGGTTCTAGTTTCATGGTACAAAGTTACTAACAAGTTATTAACTTTGTTAACAAAGCATAAATTATGAGTTTTTAACCATATCTAACCCACACTTTGCTAATCATCCAAGGCACAACAACATCAAACGAGACTACAACAACAACAGGATATGTTTGCATACAAATCATGAAGATTAAACATGAACATAAAGCTTAAGGATTCATTCATCCAAAATAACACACAAATGTTTAAACAAGAAACAAGCTAAGTATTGTTTTTGCACAAATCGCTTACTAATTCATACTAAATACATAAACTAAAATAATAGCTAACGAACACTTGAAACAAGCAAAAACCATGAAATGATTCAAGAAATCAAACCATAAACAAGTGAGGTTAAGACGGAACGGATGATCGGATCAATCCTCGGGACTCCGGGCTTCAAATGAACGTGATTAGCGACTGTTCAAGGCTCCAAAAGTCACATGAGAAGGCTCTCAAAACTTCTTGAGATCAACCGGCATTGAAAACAGGGGTTTAGGCACGGTTTTAAAGGTTGTTATAGGGTGAACGGTCGTTCGGGTACCCACTTGGCCGACAACCTTGTGTACAGGAATGCGGGCTTCGAGAAATGTTGTTTAAAGTGTTTTTGGATTAGTGAATGCCCGTTCAGATTGACACTGGTAGAAAGGTGGTTTAAAAGGTCTTGTCCCAGTGAATGGCCATTCAGTCAATTCGAACGACCATTCAGATTGACACAGCATTCTGTTTCGCGCAAAAACCTTTGTCTTTCTTCGGGTTTGCTTCCAGAACACCGTTTATGACCTGTAATCATAAAGATACCCAAATAAGTATCAATTCCTCGTGTATAAGGTCAAAAATGTATATAGACGGGGACTTTTATATATATAAATTGACGTATATCAAACCTCCCCACACTTAAAAGTTGCTTGTCCCCAGGAAAATTCAAGTATAAAACTAACAAATACCCCCAATGGCAACACGAGTAGCAAACCGGAAAGTTAACAAATTATACGGGTAGTTGGTTTATTAAAAGACGTCATCAAAGATTTCAAACCGACAAGTACTTGGAAATATATGTAAAGAAAATCAAAGCAATGGTTTACATCAAATCGACTTAGCATGCATATCTGTAACACCCCAACCGATGGCGGAATCATCGAGGTGTCACGTAGTGACGATTGTTCAATAGCTCATGGACTAAAAGTGTAAATTTGAATACATTGAATTGAATAATTTATTACATTGAAAGGAAATTACAGGATACAATAGTTCTAAAGTAACAAGTCTAGCTAAAATACAATGAAGTCAAAACCTAAATATAAATCCAAAGCTTAAAAGAAGCCTCTCAAAATAACCGAAAACATGTATGAAAATAGTATATGTCAATACAAAAATGTATTGGTGAGCATACCCTGTTTTGAATACATATAGTAGAAAAAGTGTTTAGCAATTCATGTGCGGTACCAATTGCACTTATGTAATAAGCAGTATCCGGGTCAAAACCAACTCTAAGACAGTATGACATGAAATGTATATATAGTATGCACTATTGATAGTAATAAAGACATACATAACAATGACCAATGTCTCTCAACAGAGTCAACATAGGGTATATACCATAGTACTATTTATTGATATGACATGCCCAAACGGTTAATGATTTTGACAAGTCATAGATACACACAACTAATATAAAGCAAACACGCATGAGAATTGCATTTAGTGAAAGAATTTCATTTAGACATAGTGTACATGAGTAGCCCCGAAAGAGTAAAACATGAAAAATGGAGAAAGATATACTCACATTCGCTAAGCTTAATTATCCTCTAACCGTTGTGAAGGTATGTGAGGCGAATCCCATAGACTCAACCTAAAGTTTCAAGTTTTCAACATAAGTGTATAAGCTTAAAAGAGTCTAGGGTTCCTAATCTAAGGCATCTAGGATGTCTAGTCTAAATTTGGGGGTTTTAAGTTTAATATAAGGATGAGCGCCAAAACAATTAAATAGTTTATAAGAATCATAATACACGAATCTATGAGGTAAATCGAGGGTATAACTTAGGTTCATATTACAAATATAACTAAGTTAAATAATAAGGGTCGTGATAAAGAAATAAATTTAATAATCTTAAACTATAATTATTAATATTTATTAAATTAAATATAAATAATTATATTGATTATTAATAAGTCATAAATTTGAAATAAATTATAGAATGGTTTTAAAAATAAGGTTTTCTATGGAAACTTTATCTACTGACCTAGAAAGTCTGAAAATATTTTTTTATAGAAATTTTGTAATTAAAATCAATTCATTATGAAGTTTATATGTTTAAATGTTAATCTACTCCATAAAAATGAGATATCATATAAAAACATTAAAAAACAGAGGAAAACTGATGTGAACATGATTCTAACATGAGGAAATACTTTTACACAAATTTTCATATTAAAATAATTAAATTTCGATTTTATTGCACTTCAACGCCCATTTTTATGTTACAAAACGTAGTCCATTCAATCCCCTATTGGTCAATATGTATTTATAAGTATTTATTACGAGTTTTGACCAATAATCACTTCAAACTACTATAAAACCCTCACCTATGACCCATTACACTTTGCACCTCTAAATCGACTGTTTCAATTCGATCATCAAAGATTTCAAACCGACAAGTACTTGGAAATATATGTAAAGAAAATCAAAGCAATGGTTTACATCAAATCGACTTAGCATGCATATTTTTACACCACTCACAATGTTCACACACACTCGGCTTTATTTGTGGATCATACATATGAAATGTGTATGTGTAAACTCTCAATGTCTAGACAATGACTTGTGCGATATATATCATATGCTTGTTAAAAGATCTAATCTCTATCAATTCATATACAGAAATGATAGGCAATGCTAAAGGGTGTGGAAAAGAAATAGAAAAAATGGCCAAATGGTCAAAAACTCGACGATTATACCTTAACAAGTAAATAAATAAAACTAAACATATAACGGGTGAAGATTGTTGGTTTGGGTTTTCGAGGATGATGGACGATAATTGTTGTGGTCGACGGAGGCAGGTGGAGAAGATGGAGGGTGAGTGGTACGACGGGAAGTGAGTGATCGGTGGTGGTGGTGGTGGAGGTAGGAGTGGGGTGTGGTGGTGGTAGCGGGGGATGGGGGTGGGGGTTTAGTACAAGTGAATGAGAGTGGAAAATAGAGAAAATGGGTTTGTAAAAGGGTTCGACAGTGGTGGAGAGACAGAAAATGCAGGTTTGGAAATTGGCTACCAGCAATACATGTCTTCAGGGGAAGAATATGTGGCTTGAGCAGAAGAAGGTCCAATTAGAGTAGAGCAACACATCAACACATTGTTACTTAACACTATTCATGGACGTTCAAAAACTATATTATGTTACGCAATAAGGAATGTAGTAAATGACTAAAGGATTTTTTTTTACCTAGTGGTATCAATAAGTTTAATAAGATAACCCCTACCCCCTTAGTGGTGGATTCTAATCTAGTTGTGGACAATGGTGAATTATCTAAGAGTAATTTAGTGAGTGTGTGAGTTTGTTGTTTAATATATATAGGGTAGGGATCCTAAGAGAACAACCCCTATTTGAGAACTGAGAGAACCATTCTGAGTCACACATTTCATATAAAGGCAAAAAAAAAAAAAAAAAAAAATTTTTTTTTTTTTTTTTTGCTTTAATCGCACATTTTTATGCAAGGAAAAAAAAATTTTTATTTTTTTTTAATTTTTTTTTCATTTATACATATGTGTATATGACAATTATACATATGTGTATATAGCAATTATACATATGTGTATATAGCATTTTTCAGCTATACATATGTGTATATTTCAGTTATACATATGTGTATATAGCATTATACATATGTGTATAATGCAATTATACACATGTGTATACTGAAAAAAAAATACAAAAAAATAAAAAAAAAATTTTCCTTACATATAAAGCAGCGATTTTTGCCAAAAAAAAAAAAAAAAAAAAAAAAAAAATTGCCTTAGAGAAATGTGTGGTCTAGAATGGTTCTCTAGTTCTCAATTTGGGAAAAGGTTCTCATTTGAACCAAATCCTAGGGTAGGGATCCTAAGAGAACCAACCCCTATTTGAGAATTGAGAGAACCATTCTGAGCCACACATTTCATATAAAGGCAAAAAAAAAAAAATTTTTTTTTTTTTTTTGCTTTAATCGCACATTTTTATGCAAGGAAAAAAAAATTTTTTATTTTTTTTTGAATTTTTTTTTCATTTATACATATGTGTATATAGCATTTTTCAGCTATACATATGTGTATATTTCAGTTATACATATGTGTATATAGCATTATACATATGTGTATAATGCAATTATACACATGTGTATACTGAAAAAAAAATAAAAAAATAATAAAAAAAAAAATTTCCTTACATATAAAGCAGCGATTTTTGCAAAAAAAATAAAATAAATAAATAAATAAATAAATTTTTTTTTTGCCTTAGAGAAATGTGTGGCCCAGAATGGTTCTCTAGTTCTCAATTTGGGGAAAGGTTCTCATTTGAACCAAATCCTATATATATATATATATATATATATATATATATATATATATATATATATATATATATATATATATAAGATCAAATAGGAACCAATACCCTAGTTAGGAATTTAGGAACCAATCTGAGCCATCCATTTTTTATTTTGATCTAGAGGGTATTAGTGTAAATATACATTTAATTAATTAGCTTTTTTTATAATTAAAAATTATAATCAAAGCAGTTACTAAATAAGAATTGATTGTTTCCTTAAAACTCTCAACCACTATTACGATCATTATCTTGAAGAACAACCCTAATCAACAATTCGTATACATGTATGTATTTTCTGTTTTTGTTATTTTTTTTAAAACTAATCAATCGTTATTATTTTTAATCTTCAATTGCTCGGATGTATTAGGCATTTATTTTTGTTTTTTGTTAGATCGAAATGTATAATCAATTGGAATTGTATTTGTAATGATTTTGTTATGTTAGATTAGATCAATTGCATAATTTCTTTGAATCGAATGTGCAGTACATTGAGGTTATGTATTTTTTGATAATATACGTCGGTGTATATTACATTTAGGGTCAAGCGACCAAACCCTAATTAGGATTATCACGTCAAAATGAAGGAGACACTTTTATTATTTTCAAATGCATATACACTAGTGTATATTATACGTTGGTGTATATTACATAAAGATGATAAGAGACATAACCGCTGTGAGGATGAACACGCCAAATGCCTATACACCAGTGTATAGTATACATTGGTGTATATTACATAAAGAGGATAAGAGACCGAACCTTAAAGGTGATGACGATGAATGAAAAAAACAAAAAAGAAACTGGTATACACCAACGTATATCTGTGTCGATAATGATGGTAAATGAGAAAAAAATACTGATATACACCAATGTATATATGCGTTCACGATGAATGAAAAAATAAAAAAGAAACTAATATACACCAATGTATATATATGTCGATGATGATGATGATGAATGAAATAAAAAAACCGATAGGGAGATTTTATAGGGATTGAGTATAATAAATGGGGGTTAATAATTATTCAGTTACAAATTTAGACTTAATTACCTACAAATAAGCATATTGAACAAAAGTCAATAATACCCTTTAATTAAAATAAACAATTAATTAATGTTTTACTTATTTACAATCATGCCATTAGATATCAATGGCTATAAAGTGGTTCCTATGGTTCCTACTTAAGGTATGGTTCAAATAGGAACCATAGCTTAAGTAGGAACCATATATATATATATATAGGGTAGGGTTCAATTGAGAACCAACCCTTAGTTAGGAACTTTAGGAACCAATCTCATCCATCCATCTTCAATGGCATGATGGTAAATATGTTAAACATTAATTAACTTTTTAATTAAATCAAGGGGTAATATTGTCTTTTGGTATGTGAGTATTAATAGGTTATTTAGTATACATTGTAACTGACAAAAACCACAACTAATATCATTTGTGCGTACAAAAAAATTATACTGTACGATAAACATTAAACAACTATACGTCAGTGTATATTCATATTCCAACAATTATACATCAGTGTATATTACAATCATTGCTACAAAAACATTATACTGTACGATAACATTAAAACAACTATACGTCAGTGTATATTCATATTCCAACAATTATACATCAGTGTATATTCCAATCATTGCTACAAAAAACATTATACTGTACGATAAACATTAAACAACTATACGTCAGTGTATATTCATATTCCAACAATTATACATCAGTGTATATTCCAATCATTGCTACAAAAACATTATACTGTACGATAACATTAAAACAACTATACGTCAGTGTATATTCATATTCCATGCACTCACACGAACTGATAGGTTGGTCTTATCAAGAGTAATCTGAAACAAAGAAAAAGGTTGTTTAGCATATACATCAGTGTATACATACAATATACATCAGACCCCAATAAAATTGATGCTATAGAACAGTGTTTAGTATCGTCATATTCAAACAATTATACATCGGTGTATAGTCCAATCATTGCTACAAAAAACATTTTACTGTACGATAACATTAAATAACTATACGTCAGTGTATATTCATATTCCAACAATTATACATCAGTGTATAGTCCAATTAGTACTACAAAAACATTGTACTGTACCATAATATTCAACAAATATACGTCAGTGTATATTCATATTCCAACAATTATACATCAGTGTATAGATGAATGTTAGTGTATCTGTACGCTTCAACATGATCTGAATTATACATCGGTGTATACTTCCAAAAACTAAACTAATATACGACAGTGAATAATTGTATAACTCTTTGTACGTATGAAAACTGCTATAACGCAACATGATCTGAATTATACATCGGTGTATAATTCCAAAACTTTGTACGTACGAAAAATTTTTGCACGTAAAAAAAACTGCTCTGCAAACTGAAACCCTAATTGCGAACAAAAAAAAAAATTAAAAAACTAAAAAAAACATTACACAAATACCTTGATTCTCAACACTATTTTGCAAAAAAGGTTGTGATTGTGTATCATGATCCTCAATATCGTGAGAAACTGATTGAATGATTTCATGTATATGATTATTATCCATCACTTGTTTATCTTAATCGATTGAAGCCGGGTCTAATGAATCGTACGTGATGTTGATATTTTGGAGGAAGGCAATTGAGTGATATTAGGAGGAAGTTATGAGTGATATTAGGAAGACATTGATGGTGATAAACATTCCATCTTTAAAACTTTTTTTTTTAATTAAAATATAAAACATAATTGTTCAATTACCATCCTACCCTTAGATCAAGATTAAAAGATGAATGGTTCAGATTGGTTCCTAAGTTCCTAACTAGTACCTTGGTTCCTAAATGATCTTTTTCCTATATATATATATATATATATATATAAGGTATGGTTCAAATAGGAACCATAGCTTAAGTAGGATCCAGATATTGTGAGAACCCCATTGAGTTGTGAGAACTGGAGAACTCTTCTGGACCAATCACCAATGGACACATCAGCACCTTTATAATTTATTGTAATTTTTTAATTAGGGGCATGAAAGTCTTTTACACACACCCACTCCACCCCACCCTCACCCTAAGTAACATTTAAATAATAATAACCATAACAAATATCTCTCACCCCCACTCTCTCACACACAGACAGTTCCCTATCTCTCTCTAAAACCGTCTCACCCCCCTCCCTCTCTCTCTCTCTCTCTCTCTCTCTAACCATAACAAATATCACGCGCCTCGCGATAAAACCCCGCAAGTGGAAATTTGAGGGTGTGACACTATCCATCAGCGACAAGAAGCAAACACACGCCTCAACAGCTACAATCACTGGCCCAAAATAGCTCGGAACTCTTCTTTGTCGGTGGACCAACGTGTAGCTTATTCGGTTGGGTTGATTTTGGTTTTTTTTTATTGGTTTGCTACATCATATCCGAAAGCCAAATATTCTTGCAACTTATAAATCCACTGTTGTGCGTCACATACACAGAATTAGATACCAGTTGAACCTTGGCGTAACGCACCGCTTAGATTACCACTAGTATAATTTAAAATTCTAGATATTTCGCTAGAAGTTTTTTTTTTTTTTTAAATTATTTCAGTTAAGTTATCTTCTTTATTTACTAAACATAATAACATAGAAATAATTTATTCATTTGTATTTGTTATAAAATAACCGACACGTGTTAGACAACTTCCGAGATCCCAATATGCCCTTCCCACGTCGAATTTACGGACTCCATTTGTACAGAGGATCAAATCTATCAACCAATCATAACAACCCAATAGCATAAATGCCATTATTGTAGATATCACCAACTTTAAGGGTATTTTGTATTTCCTCTACCATCCCTCGTACGACGGGACCCACATCTTAGCCAATAGGCAGCGGCCTCACACTATCTCCAACAGCCCTTCTCTTTCTACTTTCTACGGGTATGTATAAATTTTATTTAGAAACTAGATTATACCCCGGGAGCGTCCCGGGTTGAGAAATTTAATATGATATATCAACTTTACTATGAAATAGACTTATGTATAACTCTAATATTAATATCTAACCTAAAACAAGTTAACAATGTACAACTTCAATGCTAACACCTAACCTAAAAGAATGTAGAACTTTAATGTAACTCTAATATTAACTCATATCCTAAAGACTAAACAAATGTACAACTCTAACATACTAATATTGATACCTAACTTAAAACAACGTATAACTCTATTAACCTATTCGGCTCTGGTTGAAAAAAAATTCATATTTATTGATTTGAACATAATTAGTGACTTGCCTATACACAGTGGCGGATTTATAGCCAAGTTGGCGGGTTCCCGGGAACCCACTCGGTTTTTAATTTTTAGTGTAAATGTATATATATAAAAAAAGAAACCCATAAGAAAATTATCTTAGGAACCCATTACCAAAAAATGTAGGTGACTTAGTGGTAAAGACCCCCAATGAACACACCCTGATTCCAGGTTGATTCTCGTCCCACACATTTAATTTTTTAGTTTCCAGCTTTTTTTTTATTAATTCAAGGAAACCCTAAATCTATTGACCTCTCCTCCTCCTTAGTCTTTCCAAACAAACAACACAGGCCCCTCTGACCTCTCGACTCTTCCAGTCTTCCTCCTTCCAATTTCCATTTTCCAATCAGGAAACTTACAGCTCTCTAGATTGTTATTCACTCATAAAAAAAAAGTTAAAACTTGACAATAATTTACATCTAATTATCTAAAACAAAATGTTGTTCCTGAATTAACACTACACTTTCTAACAGGTACATTCAGTGAGATCAGATGTGATCTTAATTAGAGGTGTACAAAACCGGACTTTTTGAATACCCGGGTTCGGGTATGATCGGGTAGGGTATAACCGGGTATTACGAATAATCGGGTCGGGTTCGGGTAGGGTATTTTCCTGAAAAACCAACCCTGTATACCCGGGTTCAGTTCGGGTTCGGGTTTCCAATACCCGGTTTTCAGGTATACCCGGTTTCGGGTATTAAATACCCTGTTTTCGGGTACAAAAAATCATATCCGTGTGATTTTTTTTCTTTTCTTTTTTGTAGTTTTTTGTGTTTAATTCATTTCTTTTTTTTTGTTCCTAAGCTATTTTTGTATACAAACTTCTTAAATATTAGTAAATAACATAAAAATACATACTTTAATATTAAATATGTGGTAAACCTTATCCGACCTGAACCGACAAACCGACCCGAACCCTTGACCCGACCTGAAATTTTTATGCTTGGTCATATGAAATTGAAACACCTAGAAAAAGGAACCCACTGAAAAAAATTTCTGGATCTGCCACTGCCTATACATGATTAATGATTTACCTGAACACTTTGTGTTTTTTTCCTGTATGAACAAAACCCCACAAAAAAATTTCTCCGTTTTTTATATAGCACTATGGTACTCGTTGGAAAGATAATAAAACGCTTGTTATTTTGGTGTAATTTTTTTCCTTAAAAAATCTCGTATATTAAATATATTAACGTTTAAAAATTATGGGAGGAAACATGAGGGTGAAAAATCCAATTTTGTTTTTAAATTATTTTTTTCCTAAAAGATCTCAATGCCACATGGATGACACGTGTCACACTCAAGGAAGAGAATGTATCTATGAGTGCCATGTCATTAAAATGGCTTTGGTTTATTATATGTATAGATATTATTTTTAATTTAGAGGTATTAGATTTAAATAATTTAGAGTTTGTTTCATGTTCAATAATAATCCGAACTTTAACGTTGGATTAAGATAATCTTAATTGGACAAGTGGGTGTAAAAAATAAACCGCCATATGTCAAAAATAATCTGACGTGGCGGTTCATTTTTGACACTCACATGTACAGTTGAGATTATCATAGTCCAACGTTAAAGTTCAGATTAATATTGAACAATGGACAAAACTTTAAGTTATTTAAATTCAATGCCACTTTAATTTAAGTTAATTTTAACTATTAGCTCAAAACTTTATAGTATCATTGTACTGTATTTTTGTTATATTAAACTAGGTTATCCTCTGGTAGATTCTCATAATAGAAAATACTTATATAAACTCATCACAAATAATGTAACTCATAGCTAAATACATGTAGGTTGTGTGCTGACCTATAAAAAGCCGTCCTAACACCTCTTTTTTATAACAATAATATCAAGCATAATGAAGAAAAAGAAATAATAAGGTAATCAGTGGCGAAGCTTGCTTTCGGAATCGGTGGGGGCCGAAATCAATTTTTTTCGATCGGTAATGGAAAATCGGCGGGGGCCGGACTAAACCCGGACTCAATTTACCTATGAAAATCGCAAATTTCCAGTACTGCGCCAAAAAACAGGGGGGGCCAGGGCCACCCCTGGCCCCAAGAATGCCTCGCCCCTGAAGGTAATTAATGTTTGGCCAAAGAAGAAGGAGGAGAAGAAGAAGGGGATTAGAATTTTGATTTGGGAATATTGGCATGGGAAGGAGAAGGGTGGGGGATAGTCTCACTAAGTGCCATGTGTCTTCATCCAATTGCTTTAAGGGTATGAATAGTCTCACTAAGTGTCATGTGTCATCACAAAGGACTTACATTGGTAAAACACTAGCAGAGTGTCCAAGCGATGCAGTGAGAAACACAAACACTTCTAAGGATGTGCATGGTTCGGTTTGGTTCAGTTCAGTTATTAGTCTCAACCGAAACCAAAGTCATCAGTTAATTGATCTTATTAACCAATCGGTTAATTGATTCAGTTTATTTTGTAAGATTGTTAGTATTTAGTTCGGTTCAGTAAATTTTTGGTAATAACTAAAACCAAGTGTTAGTTACATATTTTACTTAGAAGTACATGAAATAGATGTATGAATACATAAAATGGAGGTATAAAAGCTATATACAGTTTTATATATTGTTCGTTTTCGGTTTGGTTAATCTTAGTTAACTAAGAGTAAAAAATCGATAACCAATTTTAAGTTAAGTCGGTTTTTTGGTTAATTTAGTTTTCAATTAATTTAGTTTGTTTTCATATGTTTTTAGTTTTTGCTCACCCTACATATTGTTTATCACATAACACAACAAAAAAAAATTGTAAACTAAAAATTAGCGACATTATACTTAAATTAAAGAGGAAAAAAATGCTCTTTTTTATGATGTACTTTTTTAAAGTAGCAACCCATGAAAAAATATCGTCGTTTAAATATAATGGAGTAGCTGGTTTAATATCAGGAGAAAAAAAGTAATATATTATTTAAATAAATAAAAGTTTAGTAAAGTTTAGAGAGTTAAATTGTAATTGAGATGAAGGTAATAAAGTGTAAAAGTGTTTAAAATGCATTATATATATAGTATGGATATAGATATGAAGTGTTCGGTTTCTATTTGGTTAATTTCATTTAACTCAAGGTACAAAAAACAATACCAATTTTAAATTAATTCAGAGTTTTGTTTCATTCAGTTGTCAATTGATTTGGTTTGGTGTCGCATTTATTCAGTTATTACTATTGGATAGTGTTAATCACGTAACACATTAATTTTTTAAACTAAAAAATAATAGTAATATTATCCTTAAATTAAAAAGAATAAAATTCTTGTTTTAATGATGTATTTTTTTAAGTATTAGCCAATAAAAAATTATAGCGTTTAAAAATAATGGGATATTTGACTTAAAATAAGGAGAATAATAGTTTAGTAAAATTTAGAGAATTAAAGTGTAATTAATATGGATGTATAAAATGTTTGAAAGACTAATTTACTATTTTATCATCATTTTAAGGTTGTATTTAATTTAATTACGTAATAAAAAGTTTTAATTTTTTGTATTTTAAAATACTTCTGTGAAACACATGAAACATATTGTTGATTTTTGGATTAATGAATAGTAAATCTTCCGTCTTAATAGCAATTAAAAAAAAATGATGATAACTTATGCGAAAGTCAAAAAAGTAGATAATGATAAATGAATAAGATGGACAGATGTCAATATAAAATTTATTTTTTAGATACATATTAGGTTGTACGTTGTGGCTTGTGGTGAGTACCGTCGCGAGCTACTGATGTGACTCTCAAGTAACCTGGTTACGACAGGCTGTTGTGACTGGGGGAGAGCACCGACGCGACCACAACCTACAAATCCAACACAAATTCCTTTCTTCGCGCCGTGAGCCTGCTCGCGTTGGCTCGCTCGCGTCAGGTTAGCGTGGGGTTGTTGTGGCTAGGGGTGAGCGTGGAGCTATTGTGGCTGCTCGTGTCTGGTCGCTACCGTGTTCATAACACACAGTCTTAGCAAATAGTAAGAGTAATGACATATTTAGGTTATTGACGGATTTTAATAATCATGCCATTTCTGACTTGTTTGGTGTATAAAGTTATTTTACGTATTAATTTGGTAGGTATAACTAACTAAATATGTAAAAATTTTGAGGTGAGATTGCTTTTTTAGTATAAGGTGTCGGCCTGTTATTTTTCTTTGAATTGTTAGTTTATAGTAAATACAAATGTTGACATGAAATATATATTAGATTTTACTTTTTATCATGGCTATTAACATCATTACATTTTTAATCATGATTTGTATATAAAAAACAAAGCCACATAACAAAAACACACACCACAGAGACTAGAATTCGGTTGTTGGGCCGACGGTAGTTGTCCTCTCCACTTCTATCACATACTATTCCAGATATGCTACAAGCCTTTTAGTGTGCGAGTCAGATGTGATTGAATCATGCTTCTTGATATAAATATCAATTTTAGGCATTTTAATTTTTATATTTTTAGAACGACCAACTAACATACCCTGTAAAAATACTTGTAAATCTACACCAAAATCCTTTGTAAGACTAAAACCCTCAATCATTTTGAGAAAAACATATCTTAATAAACACCTTAATAGTGCTATGCTACAAGCCCTTTAGTGTGTATTTAGTTACATGAATGATTAAGATAATTAAATATTGATTTTGGTTTCAATTAAGTGTGAGATTGTTTGTTCCATATGGGTGAAATTGATTTTTAGAATACACTACTTTGAGATGGCTTGTGTTTTACAAACGACATGTTTAAGGTGCATTTTGGGAGTTTACCGAGCTTTGGGATGAAGTTTGGAAGATCGGACATGCAAAATGAGGCAGACCAAATAACACGTTAAGAGTCAGTGTTGACGACGCCAGGCACGTATTTGGCTCTCCTCTTTTGGCGTAGGACTGTGGATTTTGGCGTCAAGGATTTGTTATTACTTAGTATACAATACAACTTATATTCAATCTGTGTAATACACGAGGTTCTGACCTAGTGCTTTATGTGATACATGGTTATAACTAAATTTCCTTCTTTTTCTAGGGATCTGTTGAGAACTCTCCTCAGCTGCGAGAATCGTGAGAACTGCATGAACATATTTTTTTTTCAATTTTTTTGCTAGAATATCTTAAAATTATGTTACGAAAACGAAAATAATAAACAAATAAAAATGTATAAGAAAAATTACACCAATGTAACACAAGTCTAGCTTTCGTGCTACAGTGGTGTAAATGTGGCGTAAAGTGTTTTAACGCCATTTTAATTATACCTATGTAATTCACGAAGATTTTATTTTAAATTTTTTGTTTGGTTTCCTAGTTAGATATTCATCTATCTATGTTTTTGGAAAAATGGTTTAAGAAATCGCACGATATAATTCAGATTTTATATATTAATTTGTAATAGTAATATTTCATAAAAAATAAAATAAAGCACCAAAAGCAAGCATGAGAGAGCATCTACAAAGGCATTTCTTTTAGTTCACTCAATTTCCCATATAAATATTTATTTATTCAGAAAAAAGAAAAAAATAACATACACATAGAGAAAGGGAAAAGCCATTTTAGCTAACATTTTAATTTATACACCATTTATTATTGTAATATTTTATCTTTTTTTTAAATAACAAATTACAGGAGAATAACATTTAATAAGATATTTAATCTCTACATAATATCCTGATAACTCACACTTATATTACAAAGTTTATTATATATCTTATTAGTTTTGTTAAACTTTGCCTTTAGATAAATAAAAGAATAATAGGTGATTTGGGACGTAATGGTCATAAGTTCAAGCCTTGAAAATACCAGGTTTTACCAATTATTCACTGTCGTGCCTTCGAGCTTCGGGCGGTTGAGTGATCGAGTTTTCCCTAGATTGGTGGACCGTGTACCCCATGAATATCCTGAATTCGTCATAAAGAAATTCTCACGAAAGCCGTAACAACTTTATTTATCTTTATAAAAAAAATACAAATAAATTATCAACATTGGTCCAGACATGATATTAAAGTCTTATCAAAGATTATAAGTATAATTGTGTGTTAAAATTTCCTTACATGGGATCTCTCTTTCATAAACAAAACTCATCTTTCTCTCTCATAAAACACACATTCTTCTCTCTCTAAAAAAAAAAACTCATCTTCCTTCCTTCCTTTTCACAAGGAGAGAGAGACAGTGGCCCAGCAGATCAAAAATCTTCATTGTTTTTCTCTCATAATAACCATGAAGTCATGATCCAACTTCCTTCATTTCTGCTGCTGCTATCTCTTCCCACCATTTTTACAATTAATTAACCATCACTTCATTACCACTCTATTTTCTCCTCATTTTTATTATTTTTATTTTATTTTTATTATTATTTTTTTATATTTGCTGCAATTTCAAGATTTCTTGACTTCATTCATGGATACTGCAAAAAAGTAGTTCAAAGATTCAACCAATTCCAATATTATCAATAACAAGATTCATAAGGATGTGGTTCTAAGGTATAATTTATTTTCAATTTCTTTAATTTATTTAATATCTCATGTTTTTATTTATCAAAGTTTTTATCTTTTGTTTTAATGTTTAGAATTTAATAAATAATTGATTTGGGTATATGGGAAATTTATTGATAATATATTAAAGTTAGTTAATTTATCAATGTTGTTATTTGATTTCTTTTTTTTTTTTTATAAAATAAAATAATAATAATTGACTTTAGTTATTTCTTGGGAAGTAATATTTTAATTTTTTTTAGGGTTCTTGTTTTCTGATAAGTTTCTTGATTTGGGATTTTAATATATGTGTGGGATCTGTATTTTTTTTTTTTTTTTTTGGTAATCTAGTTTAGATTCTTAATTACTGTAAAAGGGTAAAAAGTTTAGAACTTGCTTTACTTATGGACTTATGGTTATGTTGATTGTTATGCTATATGCTAAATTTTGTGTTATCTAGTCATGGATTATTTGAACTTAGCTATAGATTGTGAAGAGAGAAGATACGCGAATTATTAGACTCGCCGTTGCAATGAATTTCATATCGAATTTATAACAAAAACAAAACCTTGTTGTACGTTTACCTGTCATCCTGTTGTAAAATATATCCTTCGGTCTTGTGTTAATAAAATTTATTATTTCACTTGAAAAAAAATATATTATAACACGATCAATCGGCACCTAACACATAGTTTTTGCTATTTTTGATAGGAGATTATGTGATCTGTCTTTTGATTTTTAATGTGGATTATTGACCATTAATGCGTTTGATATCGTGTGCATTTTCATATCTTGAGTATGCTTTTTTTTTTTTTTTTTTATAATTACAGAACATGATCGAATATCGTTGACAAGCTTCTTAGAAACATTAACATTTTTCGTTTTGAATGATTTATTTACGGATTAACAGGAATGGGAACAGAAGTACACTCTAAGAACTTGTTCCCAGGGTATCACTCCATGAGGAATGGTAATGAAGATTCCAATAGCAGCAGCTGGCATCTCTTTAACACGTTGACAAGCAGCCATTATTACGACGGTTTTACTCCAAGAACGGTCACCAGTGCATATTCTGGTCACGACAAAGATGAGCTAAAACACAAAATGCTTCAACACGAAGCCGTCTTTAAGAACCAGGTACATTTCAGTAAAGGTCTATACAATTTGGCTTAAAACCTGGCCAAACATACCCTTATTTGATTTTGTGATGTCATACCAGGTTCATGAACTCCACCGTCTATATAGAAGACAACAAGACATGATGGATGAAGTTAAAAGGAAGGAGTTTAATAAATATCCGATTTCTATTGACACGTCATCTTCTTCAAGCCACATGTTGGTTCAAAAACCTTATGAAGAGGCTAACAGGTGGCAGAGTCCAAACTTCCCATTGAGTAACGGTAACACTGCATCTAGACCGTTCATTTTTGGGGCAGAGATAAGTAATTCACCGTTAAGTTCAAAAGGAAATGGTTCAAAGAATTGTGAGATGGTAGAATGTAGACCCTCAAAAGTTCGGAAAAAGTTATTTGATCTTCAACTTCCGGGTGACGAGTACGTTGACCCGGAAGAAGGTCAAAGTTCTGAAATCTTGAGCTACGCTGCTAAAGAAAATGGAGTTGCCACTAAAGATGGAGTAAAATCTTTTCTTGATGATGGCGGGAAGAAAGATGGTTGCACAAATACTGCGTCAGGTCAACACTTTATGCGGTCTAATGGGTTGGCAGATCTTAATGAACCCGCTCATGGTCAAGATGTTGACTTTCTTGGCCCGTCTGCTAGACCTGAGAGATTCAGTACTTTATCATTTGAGGGTATGAACAATGGACGCGACATGTTTTCTGCTTGTCTGCGCGAACCAGGTGATTCCGGATTTCATATCTTAAAAGTTTTAATTTTTAGGTACTTTGTTATAAACGCTAAGTAACGGCAAAATCTTTAAAAGTTTTAATAGTCATTCACTTGAAGAGGTGGCAATTTTGACCCAATTATAAAAAAAATGGCTCGATTTGGTTTATTGTTTTTATCTCTAACAAGTCAAACGGGTCACAAAAGTAGACCCTCAAAAGCAAACGGGTCAAGTGGGTCAACGGATTGAAAGTCATCTGAAGAGTGTTGAAATGCATAAAAGCCCTTTAAATTGCTTTATTTTTAAGGTTGGATTAATTTTATAATCATATTTTTTATAAAGTAAAAAAAAAAAAAAAAGATATATTTGCAGGCTGGTATAATCCAACCAACCTGTTTCAACTTCCAACCGCCCTTCAAATTACCTGTCTGGCCCGTTATCCAACCGCCCATTTGGCACCTCTAATGTTCACATTCATATATGCTCGTGTCGAACTAAAAGACGTACCTTTATTTTGCACAGGGAACGGCGGAGGCAACAACTACACATCTCAATATTTCGACACTAGTAAGATGGGGACACCGTCCAACACAATGCAACATTTGCACAGTAAAGAATTTCGACATGGTGGAATTTATTCCGAAATTTCTTCAAAAAACAAAGATCAATCCCATTTTAATCAATCCCCTTTGCTCTTTAACGCTTCAAATGCGTACCCGTTTGCTAGCGCCTCAAACAAGGGGAATTCCTTGTCTTCATCTTGGATAAAGTCAGCTGATAGCTTGACTCACAAGTTAACCTCATTTCAAAACCACACGTCGTTTCTATCGTCTCCAAATGGCCACGAGGGTTTTCGAGACAAGTGGCATAGAAATGGCAATGGGTTTTACAACGGGTCATCGTCTGGGTCAAAAGAACTTCCTGCAAGATTGCATACCGTTGGTTTTGGTTATCGAAACGGTAATAAGCTTGATGATGGGACTCGAAAGATCTTTAAAGGCTCAAACTTTGTTGATTTAACAGGTACTACCAAAGATATGGACTTGAATACCGTACAAAATTTGTCTAATGAAGATGATAATTCAAGCAAGTGTAACCAAACGGCGTTGCCATGGCTTAAGGCTAAATCGGCTATCTGTAAAAATGGTGACCATTCAGGTGATCTGGCAAAGGAGAAAAATGATTCTTTGGGTACTAATAAAAAGTTGTTAGGCTTTCCGATTTTCGGGAACTTTTGTGTTTTGAAAAACGATGATTCTTCCGCTGTTTCAACCTCTGCATCGATCGAGCACAGAGGAATTGACATTAATGTGACTTGGGATGGTGATACAGAGAAGCAGATTGATGTCAAACCAGATGTAGAAATCATGAATATCAAGAATCATTTCGACTTAAATTCTTGTGTGACTGAGGATGATGACGAGTTGTTAGTAACGGAGTCTGTTAAAAGCTCGAAAAAGAGAACAATGGAGATAGATTTAGAAGCGCCCGCTGTTTCAGAGATCGCAGAGGAAGATGAACGCAAAGAAACCGAACTAGAACCTGATCATGTCGAAAGTGCAAAGCTTGAAAAGATTGCAGCTGAAGTAATCACTGCAATATCTAGTCAGCAATATCATGTGGAGCCCATATCTAAAGCAGCGAATGACAGTGACGATGATAATGACAATGACAATGACAACAACGATGATCCACTTTTATGGTTTGTCGAGGTGATCAATTCTTGCGAGAAAAACATGGTTTCGGCAGCCCGTGAAACAGATGAGTATGAGATGTTGACTTTACAATTAGAGGACACTAAAGAAGAAGATTATATGCCTATGCCATTGGCTCCTGAGTTTCAGGAACCTGATGAAGTGGTGCCCGCTTTAACGAGTAGTAGACCGCGGAGAGGACAAGCGAGGAGAGGTAGGCCCCGTAGGGATTTCCAAAGGGACATCCTTCCGGGTATGACTTCTTTATCAAGGCATGAGATAACCGAAGATCTCCAAATATTTGGCGGCTTGATGAGAGCTACTGGTTATTCTTGGAATTTAGGATCAACGAGGAGGAACGGGAAACGGTTAGGAGCGTGGGGTAGGCGGAAGGTGAAGGCGGTGGAGACAACTCCAGCCGCCACCACACCACCACTACCACCACCATCGCCAAAGACACTGTCATCGAAGCAGGTTAACAATGGTGAGGTGGTGGGATTGGATGAAAGAAGCTTAACAGGGTGGGGTAAGACAACGAGGCGACCACGAAGGCAAAGATGTGCTGCTGGTAATTCTGTTGCGGTCCAATCAACGTGAAGTTCGCGCAACTTGATGAGTTTATAAAACAGATGTGTTTCTTTTGCATACATACTATGATCAAGTTGACAACTTTTGGAGGAGATGTGTTGTCCAAGCTTCTTGAGAGCCTTATAGTTTATAAGGTTCATGTGAAAGATAAGAATTGTAGGCATTGGTGATGGTGAAGCTGCCAATCAAGTGAAGTTGTTTTGAATGTATTCATGTACCATAAAAAAGTGTCCTTTAGGTGTTTTGATCAAATGCCTCCAAGAAAAAGAAATCAAGTTTATGTGTTGGGATTTTAAGTTGCAACAGTAACAACTTAGCTTTGCTGTTTGTGAGAGTTACTGGGTATGATTGTTTGTATCCACATCAATGGTTAGACGTGTTCTTCAAGCTCTTTCGAATTGATTGAAATGTATTTAACATATTTAGACCAGCCAAGGCAACTTTCGCCAACCCCGGCCAACATATGATCAGTGTTTTTAGAGTCATGATTGGACAACTCTTATGCCGACTAAGGCTAGTGGGTGGGGAGGAGGTCCATCATTTGAAGATGTGCCTCCACATAGGCTGCCACGTCACTGTGGGACTGAGTCATCACTCAAGTGATGGACCAAGGGTGTGAGTGATGGACCTCCCCCTGTTAACTAAAATAAAAATACTATATAAAAGTAAATGGTCCTAACGTTCAAATAGCCCAGTTTCTTTCGTTGGCTCATGGACGAAACCGACGTGTAGACGAGTCGGTGTCGTCCCCCACACCCACCAGCCTAAGCGATATACTCTGTTGATTGACAAACGACCAACTCTTATAACATTAATGTTTTCACTTAGGTCATATGCTAATTTTAATATTATCATCACATATGACTCTCTAAGGTTGGGTGGCTTTAACTAACTCACCCACTCACAGACATGATGTGGAATGACGTCATTTTAACTATTAAGAAAAAAAAAGGAAAAAGAAAAGAAGTGATTGGTAGGAAAGAAAAGAGGGACCCACATACACATGCATGGCGCTCGCCATTTTCTTGGTAGCGTTAGGTATTAGTCGGCGCAGCGCAATCAAACACACAAACGGCACACACGATTATCACGCGATGAATAAAAAATAATAAACACGACACAAGAATTTTACGTGGTTCGGTCCCAGTGGGGGACCTACGTCCACGGGCACACAAGATTACAATACATGATTAGGGCATATATAGAGAACAATTAGGTTAAACAACTTAGGAACCAAGAAAACTAAATAGGGCTTGGCCCATGTCTTCTAATGTCAACCTCAAAAGCCTAATAACCAAGGACTTCACAAACCCAACAATCTCCCACTTGAAGGCCTTGCGAGGAACTCCAGCCTACCAACAAGTAAACAACAACCCAATCATCTAGTACTCAGTAATCTTTAAACACACAGGAACAGAAGTCTTCTAGGTCCAGCTCCCAAAGAACAAACCAAACTCCAAACCTGTCCATGTATCCACCTAGCTGCAGCTGCCCTTCTTATCAGTAACCTGAAAGGCCCATTGAAGCTCCCTACAACTCCAATATGGTCATCAAAGACCCAGTCATGGCAAAACCCGCCATAGACACATCGTCAATCTCAACCGGCCCCTACTTACTCAAATCGTCGGCTCCAGAGACTCCAGAGGAAAGAACACTCTCCACTAACAGCAACCTCCTAGGAGAGATTTCATTCGGATCCTTGGTCTTCTAAACCTAACGTCGATTTACAGACTGTATCAGAACTGTAACATTTATGATTTTCCCATAATATAAGGGATCTAAAGTGACAATATCCAAAACTTAAATTCACACAACCCATACTCAGGCGCAACATTTTGGTAGAATTATAATACCTTGAAAATTTTCAAGTCCTAAAATAATAGGATATTTTTTTTATTTTTTTCGAACTTTTTTTTTATTAATCACGGACGAATACTAAATGCCTTATTAAACACTTATTGTCAAAGTATGTGGTGTTTTAAATAAATAAATAAAGTAGTAGCTAATATGGATCATAGAAAGTATATAAATAAACAAGACCACTTTGATTTTATTAAAATCATGAGAATAAATAGGTATATAGATTCAAGTTTAATAATAGGTGTTTGTTTCTTACTTGAAACCATTTTCAGTTTCATGTCTCTTGGAAAGAAAATGATCATTCGTAACCGACAAGTTTTAATTACAATCATGATTCAATAAATCTCATCCGTTTCATAAGTTTCCTATTAATTACCTGGTCGTGCAAGTTTTTTTTCAAAGACATCAAAGTGTTTCATCCTCTACAAATTCGCATCGCCATTCTCCTATATTGGAAACAACCGTCGCAACGATTATCCATTTTGCTTTGAGGCCAATGACCAAAGATAACCTTCCACGACCATAAAACTTCTCGGCCACTCCCTACTGTTGAAATTGCCAAATTACACCACCAAAACAACCGCCGTGACCCGCTATCAACATCACCTTGTGCTGCTACCGTCGTTTGTTTGAGTTAATAGTCGCTTGGTAAAGAAAAGATACGAAAAGGTAACTATCTTAGCCTTATTATTTTCGGTTGCACACTGGGTGAATCGAGATCGTTGTCGGAGAAGATTAATTATAATTCTTAATGATCTATTTTGTGAGACCATTAAATTCTAATATTCTATTGTTTGGTTAGTAAGTAAATTTTTTTATAAAAGCTTGCGATTTTAAATCTATGAATATAAATATATTATTACAAGTTTTTGTTTCAAACCAACGATGTGTATGTTGATGCACATATTGTTTTTAGTGTATACAAATTGAAGCCTTACAAATGTATTTATTACTTGTTATTTCACAAATTCTAAAGCGAATACGATCCTAAAAGCTGATATCTAATTTTGGAAAGGCATAAATAACCATTACAACAATTCATGACATTAGTTTTCAATATATTCATACTTAGGTTGTCATAACTTCATAGTTCGACATTAGAGATGCTTGAAAAGTTGATCTACGCGTTTAAGGTTCAAGCATAATTCATTAACTCTCATTGATATCTAGCAAGTTCATCATCATAATCTAGGTGAGTATATCTTTCCCCTTTTCATTTTACTTTTGGGGCTATTCATGTACTTATATCAAGTTTATATTTCTTGTTACTAAAATAGCAATTCTTATGTGTGTTTGCTTGTGTCCTTTCGTGTATCTATGACTTGTCAAATCATTAACCGTTGCGGCCTGGCATTTCAATGAATAGTACTATGGTATATACCCTTGTGACTCTGTTGAGAGTCCTCGTCATTGCTATGTATTACATTACTACTAGCGCATACTATATATATCTGCTTTCCTTTCATAGGGTTGATTTGACCCGGATACCACTTATTACATTTTGCAAAATAACACATGAATTGCTAAATTTTCCTTACTATATGTATCAAACGGGTATGCTCACCAATACATTTTTGTATTGACCAAATTATTTTCGTACATGTTTTAGGTTGTTCTGAGATCACTTCTAAGCTTTTGGAACTTAGGCTTAGATTGAGATTTACTATATTTTAGTTTAGATTGCTAGTTTTAGTTGTTGTATTTCTTTCAATGTAATAAATTATTTAATCAATGTATTCAAAAATTTACACTTTAGTCCATGAGCTATTGAACAATCGTCACTACGTGACACCTCGATGTTTCCGCCATCGGTTGGGGTGTTACAAGAACACCCCATGTGCTCCCACTGTTACAAAAATCCCGTCCATGCTCAGACCCCCGAATACGCTCAAGCGGATTACCTGGAGTCCCAGAGTCCTTTGCTGTAAACTAGACTCGTTTAACTCTCAAATCAGCGAGCCAAGACTTTACTACACGGAAGTTGGTTCTCTTCTTCCGGTTACGGAGCAATCTGCACACTTCAAAAGTCTTCAACAATAGATTCACTAATGCTTCATTGAAGTAGGTAACAAGAAATGAAGCCAAATAGAATCTTGAACCCCAAGAGTCTCACTACCTTCCACTGAGTCCCAATGTATCAAACCCCAACACATTCTCAGAAGTAGAATTTCCGATCTATGACATCAACTCTAAAAAATGTCCACACCTCCATGCAGCCCTAACAAGTCAACTACACCCAGCTCCCACTGTCCCTGTTATCCCAACCCATGCCAAACTGACACTCATGAGTCGAACCTCCACTCGTACTTCCCCAGCGAAAACCTTCACCCAGTACCAGTACAAAGATCCCCTCAAATGTCAAACCATTGATCACCACCGAACAAGAATTAACATCACAGTTCCAGACTAGCTAATAGGCAAATGGTTATAACAGCAGTCGAGCTTTCATGGAAAACAAGCGGTACCAAGGGTTCTATGACCGCACACACGATCAGTTAACGCAAACCCTAACCGAAAGATCATCCAACTAGCAATAGCTCACATGACTTGACACTAACCTTTTTATTTCACCTATGTCGTCACCAGCACGCCCGAGCAGGAATGCCTTAAAACCCAAAGTATTCTAAGCCAGCTGGTTCCATTTTCCCCAGGGTTTTCCCATAAACAGTACCATATCCAAGTTCCTTTGACAAACCAATCAACTGACACTTAAAACCGTCGAACATTCCGATTACAACCATCCCGTCTTCAGTTATAATAATAACAAACGAGAACAAATTGGAAATAGTGAACAGACACAACAATTGCACGGACCTGAACTTGACGACTGTTCTACTGAACACTGTCAATCAAACCGATTTGCTCCTACAAATAACCATGTAGCCAAATTTGGCCCAACCTAACTGTTATCACAAACCCGATTATACAATCACGGTTCTTAATAATAATTGTCAAAACCCAAACTTAGAAAACAAATCCTACTTAATCCGCAACCCAAACTCGACCAACTACTGAATAAACCGTAATCAGTGGCTCCAATCGAATTCAACAAACTAAACATGCGGCTCAAGGATTAAAATAATTGGCACTTACTTTCGTCACCTCGTCTCGCAATCGTTCGTGCAAATCTCAGTGTGTTAACGAGCCAAAGCTCTGATACCACTTGTTAGGTATCAGTCGGCGCAGCGGAATCAAACACACAAACGGCACACACGATTATCACACGATGAACAGAAAATAATAAACACGGCACTAGAATTTTACGTGGTTCGGTCCTAGTGGGGGACCTACGTCCACGGGCTGCAACTAGGTTATTTCATTAAGCTCAAGGCACACAAGATTACAATACATGACTAGGGTATATATAGAGAACAATTAGGTTAAACAACTTAGGGACCAAGAAAACTAAACAGGGCATGGCCCATGTCTTCTAATGTCAACCTCAAAAGCCCAATAACCAAGGACTTCACAAACCCAACAAGTGGGACCTTTGGTGCCGCCCTTTACTAAGAGGGGCGGTGCTTGTGGGGGTTTGGGGGGTTTGCAGTCTGCAAGAAGAACACTGTTTGTTTTTTAGCATTTGTAGACTGCTAAAATAAACTGGTGGTGGTGAACGGTGGGTAGTGATGGACGGTGGTGGTGTTTAACCCTTTGCAGACCTTAGAAGATCTTAAAAGTGGTTGGGTCAAGTCTGCACAAAGAAGAGCTCGCACAAACATCGTTAAGGGGCTTAGTGGCTAAGGTGGCAAGGGGCGCCACTACACACCCACAAGCCTAAGGTGTTGTTTGTTTTTTTTTCAGAGGTGAAATGTCTGTAGTCTACGGACCACTTCTGCAAAAGAAGAGGTGGACCAAACCTTTGCAGTCTGCAAGAAGAACACTGTTTGTTTTTTAGCGTTTGTAGACTGCTAAAATAAACTGGTGGTGGTGAACGGTGGGTAGTGATGGACGGTGGTGGTGTTTAACCCTTTGCAGACCTTAGAAGATCTTAAAAGTGGTTGGGTCAAGTCTGCACAAAGAAGAGCTTGCACAAACATCTTTTAAAAAAAACAGTCTGCAAATGGCAATTTTTGCGCGTGGTTTGCTTGGCGCAGACATAAGAGCCTGTATAGACGTTTTTATAGAAAAAATATTAGTTATTTACATTCCTCTTAACAACCTTAACTTTAATTTGAAAAGTATTAGTTATTCAAAAGTAATTATGCAACATATAAATATTGAGTAATCATAAATACCAATCTTCTTTTCCAAATATTAAAGAACAAACACTAGAATATATAATTTATATGAACTTGGTTTTGGTGGATTCAAACGTAACTCTTTACACACATACTTTAATTAATCCTGTGACATGTAAATTTAAAAATGGTACTTTTTTAAAATTTAGATACTCACACACAAAAGATAAAGAGACTTTCATTGAATATAAAACAAAACCATTTTATTGTGTTGAAAACAAGAATCTTAGTACGTACCTTTTTGCTGAGTATTCATATATAAGCTGTCATAATATATAGCTTTCCTAAAAATTGATATTTTACTCATTTCTCTTAGGTTTTCTAATCCGAAAGTTTTGAAACGATTCACCAAAAGAATCATCATCATGCTCAGTTATTCTCACCCGACAAAAAATTAAAAAGCCTGAAGCAAAGATTAATCCACGGCTTTTGTTGGTAGTTGGCAATTTTCAACGAATTATTGATAGGGCCTACTAAACCTATATCTCTCCTTTTTATTTACGCTATGTAAACCTTCATCGAAGTTCTATCAAGTTAACGACGGATATTTTAAATTTTAGTATTATTCATTTGGGTTTTGATTATATGTTGATACTAGCTTATACCCCGGGAGCGTCCCGGGTTGAGAAATCTAAGTAAAGTAAATAAAATTAGAAGTATCTAAACTATAAAAATGAAATCTATGTATCAACTTACATTAGATACTTTAAAAAAAATACCAAAAGATCCATTTCACCTTACAACATCAACACCAAAAACAGAATATTAAGATCCCAAGCACTTCAAGGGGACATAGATTGTTTAGCACCAATATATTCAGTCAAGGGTCTTTAACTGCATACAATAAGATTTGAGCTATTTCAGAATATGGTAGAAAAAGAAAACATAACAATTACCTATTGGAGAGCGTCCCGGGTTGAAATATCTAATATGACATAATAAATATCTAATATGACAACATAATTAATGACTTGCCAATATATGATTAATGAATATTATTATTATTATTATTACTATTATTATTTTAAACAAATCTCTGTTATAAGTTATCATATTCTAATATAAAAAAAAGGTAATTGGGTCGGGTATCACCTAATCCCAGGCCCGACCCAAACCCACAATTTTTTTAAAACTAATTCCAAACCTGACACAATACCTGTTGGGTTACAAAAAATAGTCGTTTTTTTCTCTGATTTTATATAGCACTATGGTACTCGTTGGAAAGATAATAAAACGCTCGTTAATTTGGTGTAATTTTTTTCTTTAAAAAATCTCGTGTATAAAAGATATTAACGTTTAAAAGTTATGGGAGGAAACATTAGAGATAAAAATCTAATTTTGTTTTTAAATTTTAAATTCTTATTTTTCTAAAATAAAGGTCTTGCCACATGGGATGACACATGGCACACTCAATAAAGAGAATACCTTCTTTAAATGTTATGTCAATAAAATGGCTTTGGTTTATTATATGTATACACTAGCTTTTATCCCGGGAGTGTCCCGGGGTTGAAAAATATAACCTTCTAATAATACTAATACTAATACTAATATTAATAATTATTACTCTTGTAATTAAATAAATAAAAAATAACCTTGCTATAAGGTGACACCATGTGTTGCAGTGTTGCGCGATTCTTTCTCCTAGCTTCTCTTGATGAAGTACACCTATCCATCTTTAGAAGAGTAAAATTCCAATTATAGCATGGCGATTGGGCTGAATTTCAACATCGTATATAAGAACCTGGTTTAAAAGAAAAAACATGATTAATGAATAACCTGAACACTTTGTGGTTTTTTTCCTGTATGAACAAAACCCCACAAAAAAATAGTCGTTTTTTTCTCCGTTTTTAATATAGCACTATGGTACTCGTTGGAAAGATAATGAAACACTCGTTAATTTGGTGTAATTTTTTTATTTAAAAAATCTCGAATATAAAAAATATTAACGTTTAAAAATTATGGGAGGAAACATAAGAGAGAAAAAATTTAATTTGTTTTTAAATTCTTTTTTTTCTAAAATAACTCAATTTAATTTTAGTAATTGAGAATTGAGAGATAGAGAGATAAATTTAGGGTTTTATGTTTATCTTTTTTTAATTAAAAAAAGGAATAATTCAAAAACACTAAAATCTTTCAATGATGATGCCACGTGGCAGTTTCATGGAGAGGTTGAAGACACCATTGCACGCCACGTCAGCAATGTTCAATTCTTTTATATATATTAACTAGCTGATTATCCCGGAAGTGTCCCGGGGTTCAAAAATCTTATATGACTTAAGGGCTGCTTGGCAGCCTCTTAATTATTCAGGTCTGAAACAAAACCTCACAAAAATAGTCATTTTTTTTCTCCGTTTTTATATAGCACTATGGTACTCGTTGGAAAGATAATAAAACGCTCGTTAATTTGGTGTATTTTTTTTCTTTAAAAAATCTCGTATATAAAAGATATTAATGTTTAAAAGTTATGGAAGGAAACATGAGAGAGAAAATTTAATTTTGTTTTTAAATTCTTATTTTTTTTTTCTAAAAAATTATCTATAACTATATATAGATTTATTAAAAAAACTCAAAAATTAAAAAATCCCACATGATGCCATGTGGCATATTCAAGGAGGGGTTAAGGCATCAATTGAATGACACATCATCAAAGCCCTTTTCTTTTATATATATAGATAGATTAATAGATTTCATCAGTGATCACTCACATTAGGGCGGGCAGTCATTGCTAAAAGTTCTTTCAGTAATACCAATGCTAAAAATAATTGTTATATAATATACAAAATTAACTAGTCAATATTCAAGCCCTAGATTTTTTTAAACAACCAACTTATATTAAAAAGAGTAAACTGTCATTTTCGTCCTTGAGGTTTGGCACTTTTTGCCAGTTTCATCCAAAAGATTTTTTTTCTCAACTGACTCCACTAGTTTTCAAATTCTTGCTGGTTTCGTCCAAGTGCCTAACTCCGTTAGTCAATCTCAGTTAACTGAGGGGTAAAGTTGTCAATTCAAATCTCGTCTATTATAATAATAATAATAAATAAATAAATAAACAAACAAACAAGAAACAAGACTAACATTAACATGCTAATTTTGCCTATCAAAAAAAAAAAAAAAAAAAACAAAAAAAACAAAATTTCAAGATTTCCATCATGCTGCGCCACCACACACCACCACCACCATCCTCCTCCTCCTAACCCTAAACCTCACCCTACTCCTCACCACCCAACAACAACACCAACTCGATCTACATCCATCACCTCCTACCCCTCTTCAGGTTCCGGTTCGACCTCCTCCAAGACACGAACCAATGACCCGAGACTGGTTTCCATCGATCGAGACCCACCAAGAAACCAACCACCCCTAATATCATGGTCATCAGCCGCCATCACCAAAACCCCCCAGATCAACAGTATAGTGACATAAATTAGCAAAAATCAAAAGTAAATTCAAATTCAAACACACACAATTAACCCACACAAATTCATCGGTAAGTGTATATGTGGATTCTAGAGACTTGCCAGATTGTATATCCTTTTCAAGAACTTGTGGGGTTACGAAGAAGATTTGTTTATCTTTCCACAGGGAAGCTCTTTTTGTAGGGTTTGT
This sequence comes from Ambrosia x helenae, assembly GCA_030844895.1. Classification (NCBI taxonomy): domain Eukaryota; kingdom Viridiplantae; phylum Streptophyta; class Magnoliopsida; order Asterales; family Asteraceae; genus Ambrosia; species Ambrosia x helenae. The sequence continues at coordinate 20,947,614 of CM061224.1, read as the reverse complement.
CTGCCCTGTCAAATTAGGGTTTGGGTTGGAGAGGTTATGGTTTGGGGGAAAGAGTAAACCTGATTGAAGTAATTGTGAGGAGGGAAGAGAAGAGGGCAGGACTGAGAAGAAGAAGGTGGGGGAGGGTTTATAAAGGAGGGACAGATTAGGGGATGTTTGGATGCAGGTGTAGGAACTAGCTAGAGGGGTTTTGGTGACAAGTTTAATAGCAGGAATAAAAGGTGTTTGGTTACAATAAAATGACAAAACTGCCCCTCAGTTAACTGAGATTGACTAACGGAGTTAGGCACTTGGACGAAACCAGCAAGAATTTGAAAACTAGTGGAGCCAGTTGAGAAAAAAAAATCTTTTGGATGAAACTGGCAAAAAGTGCCAAACCTCAAGGACGAAAATGGCAGTTTACTCTATTAAAAAACTCAATCTTCTAGCAAGAAATTAGAAGAATACAAGAAGCATTACACGAGGTCTAGATCTCCATTAAATTGACACCATTTGTTTTCAACTAACGAATGGAATTTAGACCTACTTCTCGTCCATAAAAAATCTTCCATCTCCATTAAATGGCGGATTACAGAGCAGGTATAAACAAATTTAAGATTTTTCATAGTTTAAGTAGGACTTTCAAATAGCTCTTGCTTTGAAACTCGCTCGCTCAAAATTGACACACATTGTAAACCAGTCAAGCCCGAGCCGAAAAAGCTCACAATTAGGGCTGTTCAAATCGCTCGCCGCTCGTTCGGAAAATGCTCGAAAAATGCTCGCTCGATCGCCCGCTCGGTTGTAAATGAGTCGATCGGCTCGGTTTGGTTTGTAAACGAGCCAAGCACGAGCAAAGGTCCGCTCGGCTCGGTTCGGCTCGAATAAATTATTACTTATTTATTACATATATAATTATATATATACCCACAAATCATAGTAATATTTACAGATTTATACATAACATTTGGTCCAATATATGCAAATAAAATATGACTAGCCCGCTTTATCAAATAAAAATTTAATACTAAGTTTAATAGTAAAACCCTAAGTCGTAGCATGACAACCTTGACTTCTTTATGTTATTAGTCGTCCATCACTAGTCGTCGCTTGATATCACCTTATGTTACAAAGCGACAATTGTTCTCTGTAGTATGCTCATTGCCTCAACCTAAGCCTCATTCTTAGACACTCGGACCTCAATATTAGTGTCCTCATCGGACAGTTTCACCTTACTTGTCACTCGACAACGAAAACATTGAAGATAACATCCCAATTTTATGGTTGTCCAAATTACACTTCGCTCGTTTCTCGCTCGACGCTCGTTCGAAAAAATTTGCGCTCGAACAATGCTCGCTCGCTTTTCAGCTCGGTTGTAAACGAGCCGCTCAGCTCGGTTCGGTTTGTAAATGAGCCAAGCATGAGCAAAGGTCCGTTCAGTTCGGCTCGTAAACAGCCCTACTCACAATGATTAACCCAACTTTTAAATTATGATATTTTACAACACATAAATGAAAGACTTAAATATTTAAGCCCAACTCCACATGAGGCCTATTTCTTTTGTTCTAACTTCTAGCCCAAAGGCACCATCATCTCATCAGGTGTCACCAATCTTTTATGATAAAGCTACAAAATGCTCATATTTATGAATTAAATTCTCTCTAACTTCCTTTAAGGGTTGTTCACAAGCCGAGCCACCGCTACCTCAAATTCAAAACCAACTCGCTAATAATTTCAACAGCTTGTCACACAAACTCTATGATATCGAGTTTCGAAAATTGCTACCCCAAGCAAATTTTTTACCTTTTGGGTACTAAAAATACACAACCCTGCTTTTCATACAAAAAAAAAAAACATGCGGTTTTGTTTTGCCTTCCGTGTCTTATTTTGTCGTAAAAGACCGCTCAGCGTCATCTTTTTAAATAAAGACAACATTATATTTCTTAAATATGATATAAAACACACCATGCCACCAAAGTTTTGATCTTCATCTTGAACCAAGATGGTCAAGGAACATGTAAATCTTGGTCAAACACAAAATGTCTATTTACAGAATCTATAAGGTGTTCAAGACTCTTCTTTTGTAAAATAACTTGGTGGCAAGCTAAATTCCTCCACTTGATTCAGGAACCTGGACTCCACATCATCCGGTTTCTGTATTCAGGAAGAAACGCGCGTTAGAAATACACTTTGACCTTAAAGAGTCGATGCAAACTTGAGATGATGATGATGGTGTTTATGTGAAATTAATACCAGCATTTCCAAGTTGTAGAAACGATCCAACATCTGCAGGACATCCGAAGCAGAGAACTGCCTATTGAAGCTGAGGTGGCAATAAGTATGGACACGTAAATAAAATAAACTACTTTGTGCTGATGGAGGTGTTACTAATAGTTCCATATAATATACAACTAATAATTTAGAGGTGGCAAAATGTGCGGGTCGGATAGATGACAAGGAACATGTTTTTTATGGCTAGTATAAAAATCTGTTTTTTAGATATGTAGATAGATGATGACAAACATGACAAGGAACATGTTTTTTTATGGTTAACCCGAAACATGTAGATAGATGACAAACACTTTATGGCTAGTATAAAAATCTGTTTTTTAGATATACAAACATGTATGCACGAACAATACGCTTTTATAGACTTCCGACCCGTTTAATCCATTAGCAATAAAACATAACTCAAAACGACGCACTCATATGTAAATTCGACAAACTTGCAACTGTCTTGAATGTTAAATAGAGGGAGAGAGGTGAACCTTCTCCGCATGTATTCTGTTAGACCGTAAAGGACAAAGTGGCGGTGTATTCCTGAAGCAACAAATACAAAAATAACAACAATAAAGTATAAATGCCACAAGCCGTTACAAGAACCCGAGCCGACATTATATGCAGTAAACAATGGTACTTTATATTGTATCCAAAAATCAAGTTGGCGTTACCATTTATTAAAAAGCAAAGGACGGGTCTTTGTACATGGTTTCGTTAAATCGTTATTCGTTAATTACATAAACAAAATGGCTGCTGTTATAGCTTCACTTTAAGTTTGTATTAACACAGTCTATCTCATAACAATAGATACTGAAAGTGACTATTGATATGGGTCAAAGGGAGTAGCAAAACTAATAAATTTACCTTGTAATTTAACAGGTGGATAGATTTCAAGAGCTTCTAATAGTTTAAGCTCCAAATCAACTTGTGATTGCTCCTAAAATACCATACATAAAGAAAAGGTAGAACAATGTAAGTAGGGTGTTCAAACATCACAATCTATCTATCTCTGCCGTTTTGACGAAAATTCTGAACCAAACCGGACCGTTAACTGCGAGAAATGACAAATCCAAAACAGGCCGGGTTTGCTGTTTGAACCAAATTTTTGATAATTGGTTTGCTTTAAAATTTTAAAACGATAAAAACACAGATACATAACTGCATATTCCAAAATCCAAACCTAAAACTATATATAAATAAAATGGTTTAACTATGGTTTAGACATGGTTATCAAAAGCCATCGCCTTGAACACCTAGGCGACCAATTTCCTAGAAGCCACCATATCCCGATTTTCTCTCCTAGATAAAAAAAAAAAAACCACGATCTGATTTTTTTAAACCTAGTCCCCTGACTAATACTTACCAGTTGCAGCGATATATATCTCAATCAAATCTTTTTTTATTTTAAATATATTTTAGATAAAAACAAATCTGCATATCGATCCCTAATCGGTTCTATTGAATCATTATAAACACCACGACTCATCAATTTACCACCAACTGATTTTATCTACCACATAGTTATCAACGGCGTGTTAATTCTTTTAGCAGGTATGGCTAAATCAATCATTTTATATTTATAAGATGATTGTTATTTTTAACGATTTGGTGATTTTTTTAAATTTTTTTATTTGCGCTTTTTTTTTTCCTTAGGCCTGCTTACACTTCTCGTCCACAGGTGGAGCCTACGCGCCTTGAGTGCGCCTCACGCCTTTGATAACTATGCCTACACCCATCAGGACATCCTAAAAGGGAACTCGACCAAACTGGGAAGATGTCTATCTCCAATATCATACATGATGTAGCTACTGGACTGTCTAGCATAATACATGTTTTCCATTAATGTATTACACAACTGATCAACAGTTCCAAGCTAATTTGTTCCAAAGCGTTGGTTTGCAACATAATATTTAAAATTTTAAAAAAATAAAAAAGGTTTGAGAGAAAAAACCTTGCGAAAAGAAGAAGCAGAGGAATAGGGAGGTTTGCAAGGAGAATGAACGGATAATCCATCCTGTTCCTGTTCTTCTTCCTTACCCACCTTTTTCTTATTATTATTATTGTTCATCTTCTATTAGAGCTTGGGTTTGATCGGGTTAGGGTTTGATCGGGTTGTTGCTAGGGATTCGGCTTTTGACCCGGGTTTACATTAGAGCTTACGCTGTGTTCCCGAGTTTACTAAATAAAAGAAAAGAAGAGAAAGGGATATTAGAAGAGAAAAGAAAGGAAAATATATAATTTTATTCCGTGTTCCCGAGTTGAAGGGAAAAGAAAAGAAACTAAAGATTTTATGTGTTCCCGAGTTGAAAGGAAGAGAAAAGAAACGTATATTTTACAACTATACCCTTGTAAGATTTTATTATAGGTTAAATGAGAGGGTAGATTGGTAAATGATTTACTTTAAATTTTTCTTACTTTCCCTTCCTCCCGCTTCCTTCCAATTTGGAAGGATTGTTATTTGGAGGAATTTTCCTTCCTCTTCCCTCCACTTCTTTCCTTTAATGAAACTCTGGAACACAAAATTGTCCCCCTTTCTTTCCGCTTCCTTTCCTTTCCTTCTACTTTTAAACTCTGGAACATAGTGTTAGAGATGGGTTTGTTATTGGCCTTGTGAGAGCATTCACATCCCAATTCCCATCCACAATTTTTTACATTATAATTTAACTAAAAACTATACTTTTTAAAATTTATCTTTCACTTTAAAAAACTTTCCACATCTCATTTATTATTTTTATCTTTATCTTACTCACAAACATATATTTTATTATATTTCTCGTTTTTATACACTCACACAAATTTAGTAGATGATGAATAGTAGCTTTTCATATATAAAAAGCTAAGATGACAAACAGAGCCGGCCCTAGGGGTGGGCGAGCCGCACCCCCGGCCGAGGCCCATCTTTCCTAGGGGCCAATTTTTTTTAAAAAAAAATTGTATATGGGTGTGGTAGATAGAGATATATATTGTTAAGAAAACATGAATACAAGAAAAAAAAGAGGTTGATACAAAAATTATTGATCTTTTTAAGAAAAATGTTGCAGGTTGTTTAATAATGGAGAATTGGAAAATTGGAGAAGATAAGAAGGAGAGAGATAATAGAAAAGTAAGTTTTTTTAGTGGTGTAAGTTATGACAGAATTGGATTAAAATAATGAAAAGTTATTCTAAGGGGTGATGAATATTTTTAGGGTCATACTATTTGGACACCTTAAAAAAAATAAATTGACACTCTAAGTATGCCTCGTATAGATCTATATGGGTCATATTAAAATACAAATTTTGTCTTTTAGCTATCTGATGTTAACCTACACAGAAAATAATAAAGTTTATACTCCTCGTATAGACCTATATGAGGCATATTGAAGTACAATTTTTGTCTTTTAGCTAACTGATGTTGAACAACACAGAAAACAATAAAGTAATATGCCTCATATAGATCAATATGAGGCATATTATGGTCTATTTTTATTTTTTATATATTTTCAATTTTATTGTTTTTAAATAACTAAAAATACTAAATTAACTTTAAAAATTCCAAAAATTAACAAAAAAATTAGTTATATTCTGTCCAATATTATTTTAAAAAAAATCAACTTTTTGTTACCAACATTATTTTAAGAGTAAAGATCAAATACAAAGTGTTTTTCGGTAAAAACTGTGAGAATCAGAGGTGGTAAAAAAATTTATTTTTTTTTAGAATTTTTTTTTCTCATGTGCTTAAACATTCTTTCTAGATGAATAAAACAAAAAAAATTAAAAAAATTTTTTTTTTAGTGTAATTACATCATTAAAGTAAATACATTAGTTTACACTAGAGTAATTATGTAATTACTCTACACTAATTTTTTTTTTTTTTAGTTTTCAATACTATAATACATGTTTAACAATATGGGAAAAAAAATTTGAAAAAAAAATAAAAAAAATACCCTTCTTTGATTCTCACAGTTCTTACCGAAAAAGCACTTTGTACCGGATCTTTCCCCTTTATTTTAAATAGTGTTCAAATCAATAAAACTTAATTTTTTTTTGGATTTTTAAAAGTTATTTTAGTATTTTTAAACAATATTATTACAATAATATTGTATTTTAAAAAAATAAAAACAGCCTTGATATGCCTAGTATTGGGCAATATGAGTAGTATTAAACACTGATAAGCCTAGTATTGGGCAATACGTGGCATATCAAGCCTAGTATTGGTACCAATACTAGGCTTGAAAAGTGATAAGATGGTGACTTGATATGGATCATATTGGGCAATACGACCTATATTAATACATCAGTATGCCTCATATAGGTCTATATGAGGCATATTAGTCCTCATATCACTTCTTCTCAGCCTAGTATCAAACCCAATACGTGGTGGCTTTGATATTCCCCATATTGACCAATACGAGGCATATCAGGGTCTTTTTTTATTTTCTTTATATATTTTTATTTTTATTGTTTTTAAATAACTAAAAATACTAAATTAACTTTAAAAAAATCCAAAAATTAACAAAAAATTAGTTATATTCTGTCCAATATTATTTAAAAAAAATTAACTTTTTGTTACCAACATTATTTTAAATAGTGTTCAAATTAATAAAACTTATTTTTTTTTTGGATTTTTAAAAGTTATTTTAGTATTTTTAAACAATAATATTACAGTAATATTGTATTTTAAAAAAATAAAAACAGTCTTGATATGCTTATTATTGGGCAATATGAGTAGTATTAAACACTGATATTCCTAGTATCGGGCAATACGTGGCATATCAAGCCTAGTATTGGTACCAATACTAGGCTTGAAAAATGATATGGGGTGACTTGATATGGGTCATATTGGGCAATACGACCCATATTAATACATCAGTATGCCTCATATAAATCTATATGAGGCATATTAGTCCTCATATCACTTCTTCTCAGCCTAGTATCAGACCCAATACATGGTGGTTTTGATATGCCTCATATTGACCAATACGAGGCATATCAGGGTCTTTTTTATTTTTTTATTTTCATTTTTATTGTTTTTAAAAATGAGGCATACCTTTTTTTTTCAAACTTTGTACCTTTTATACAACATTTATTTTTTGTTAACAAAGTTTTATAAATATTTTATTATTTTTCAAAACATTATCGTGTAGTCTATAATAGTATAGTGTACTATACGATAATACACCATATAATACGATTCAAGATCTATACTACCATATAAGGTTTTAAAATATTTTTACTTTCAAAAAATAAAATATTTACAAACTTTATGTACAAATGGTAAAAATTTTGCAAAAAAAAAACCTACTGAAATACATTGATCAATCGATTTGTTAAAAAAAAACTCTTTTCGAATGTATTAAAATACAACAATCAATCGATTTAAAAAAAATCTAAACTAAACTTATAACTTCTTCAAACTCACCAAAACAAAACAAACATCTTCAAAACCAACCAAAACAAAACCAAACAAAAGAAATAATTTTTATAAAATAATACTGGTAACAAAAAGTTGTAATTTTTTTTAAAATAATATTGGAATGAATATAACTTACTTGTTGTTAATTTTTGAATTTTTTTAAAGTTAATTTAGTATTTTTAGATATTTAAAACAACAATAATAAAATTACAAAAAGATAATAAAAAGACCCTAATATGCCTCATATTGATCTATATGAGGCATACTTGGCTATGATATACCTCATATTGACCAATATGAGGCATATTGGCACGGAGTTTTAGGTCTGAGATTCCCTTGAAGTTTGTGTGCAGCTTTTTGATCTAAGTATGCCTCATATAGATCAATACGAGGCATACTTAAGGTGTCAAAATAGATTTCAAGGTTGTCCAAATAGCCTGAGCCTATTTTTATATGTCACAACAAATAAATAAATAATACTAAATCTATGTAGATCTTATTTGTATTTATTTTTTAATTAGTTACAAGAAACCCTGTTACACTTTCATTCTTATTACTGACTTGGTTATTTAGTCATAAATATTGTATTTTTTTAATCTTTGTAACCGTCTGATATTTAAAACATATATTAATTATTTGTTTATTTAGTAATATAAATTTATTTTATGTGTTCTTTTGTATTTTTTAGGTTTTTTTTAAAGAAGAACTCCATTAAACACGGCTCGAAGAGTCCTTAAATTATTTTTATGTATATTATTTATTTTTAAGTTATATATTACATCATCCAGTTATTTATTATGATCAGATCAATCCACCACTCTACTCTCAGGAATTGATTCGAATAGCCACCAAATCCTCAATTCAATAAACCATATATTTGTAAGCTTTTTCTCAGATTTTTACTTTTTTTAGTTCATTATTTACTAGATTATTGACACAACCCGACTCATACCAAGTAGAACAAAGAAAAAAACAATCTCTAGCAATAAATAGCCTACCCTAAAAATTTCCGACCCCATAAGAAAAATTACTGGTCGACCACTGATTATTGGGCCATTTATTACGGTCAGTTTTTATTACATTTTTGCTATAATGTAAACGTTATTTAAAAATTTAGTTTACATAATTCGTTAAGGCATAAGGGCCTTTTTTTTCAAATCGGCCGAGGCACTTAAATCCTCAGGACCGGCACTGATGACAAATTTTTATAATATAAAGTTGGGGTATAAAATGGTGGATGGGTTGTAGTATGTTTTTAGTAGGTTTTTTTAAATTTTAAAAATGGGGGAAGGTTTGGTGGATGGGTTGTGAATGCTCTGACGAGAGGGTTTTTGGGTCATAATTTTTTTTTTTTCAACTAAGGGCTTGTTTGGTTGATTAAGTGCTCATTAAGATGTCTGAATGGTTAAAAGGTCTGAATGGTTAAAAGGTCTGAATGGTTAAGTGTTGGATTATTAAGTTGGATCTCTTAATGGTTAATTTTCTTGTCCCACATTGGTAGGAGAGTCTCAATAAGGTTCAGTCTAGTTCAGTGTTTAATAGTTCAGTGCTTAATGGTTCAGCAACATCCCAAATCTTAGTGGTTCAGCCTTAACCATTCCATTCAGAAGCTGAAAACAAACACGCTGAATGTTAAATTATTCAACGTTGAATGGTTCAGAACCTCATTAAGAGGTTTACCAAACAACCCCTAAGATAATTTTCATATCCACGAAACAAATTAAATTATTATTGTTTTTTAGCCTATTATTAGTTTCAATTTATGAAATAGGAATTTCATTTTCACCTATAAAAATTGAAATTCAAAATACAACTACTCATCAAACTTGAAAAAACTAATATATAGGATAATACATGGTTTGAAATACAATACATAATTCGAAATGCAAGCACATCTGTATTTTTTTTATATACAAAATTTAGTTTTCTTACCTTACACAAAGGATCCAATGATTTATTTCTATGTTGTACCGTTATTAAATTACACGATTTCTTTTGACTACGATGATAACTTTCCTTATCATCACCATATTACAGACAATGACTTGTTTAGACGTGTGATTCCTCTTTTGTTTTCCTTCTTTGTAAACCTAAAAACTTGTCTTTCTGGCAACGTTCTTTATCATCAGCAACGAAACAAATGATGAAAAGTTTACATGTTTGTAAATTTGGAGTACTAGTATTCCAATAAAAAATATAGAAACTTTTTGGGTAGGTCATGTTAGTGTCAAACCGCAAATACACGTGTCACATTAGGTTCATGTGTCTTAACACAATTTTTAGTTGGAGCCGTTGCCTATCATGTATCAACCCACGAACATGACCCGTTTAGCACCCCTAGACTAACAAATCAAACGCCATTCATATCAATTTCTTGGATCATCGGTCAGGAAAACCAGGTCAACGGTTCAAGTATTTAAATGATTCAATCGGATCCATTAGCGAATGAAATAAACCTTGGTGCTACAAACCTATAAGATTGGAAGAATAATTTGATCATACATTAATTATTTACATAAAATCCCAAATCTCTACAAGACATTTGTAACACACACTCATTTAAAGGTTCAACTTACACTAAATGATGCTCACACACACTTTAACTATTCAAGTTAACGAACTAATACCTTCTCTTCACACATACTTTAACTATTCAAGTTGACGAACCAAAACCTTCTCTTCCGGCTTTGAAAACGATGGAATAAGAGTGTAGTTGGTCTCAACGAAATCCTTGATCAACTTTGTGACAATATCTGGTTTTTCAACATGAGGATAATGACCACATTCTGGTATTTGTCGAATTATAGCATTAGGAAGTTCGCAATGTAATCTCTGCATCGTAATATTGCATATGATTTTAGATGTTAGCCAATATTTAATGGTTACTATGATATAAAGATACTAACCACTGCTAGCTTGCTGTCAATTATTTGATCATCTTCGCCCCATATTATAAGTGTTTTCTTCAGAATCTAGTGTGCCATCATAATAAAACAGATTAATATCAACGATTCGTTGATTTGGGTTATATTTAAAGTCGCCCAAATTTCTAATCTACTACATTTATTTAAAAAAACGAACCTGGCGTATCTGAGCAGTGACATTGTATCCGCCACTGTTCATAAAGTCGACCGTTGCTTCCTCCCACCAATGTAATATACAATGTAAGCGTCCTATCTAGAAGTTACATACACGAAAAAACATGCCTGTTACATGAGATTGAGGTACTAAATGTCAAAATTGTTCAGATGTAAAAGGAACATAAGGAACTTACACGTGTCCAGTCTAAGCACGTATTGAATGACAGGGAATTATACGTCAGATAAGTGGCAAATAGGCGCAACGGGAGGCTCTTTAACACAGATACCTGGTCAAAAAAGTTGTAAGACATACAATATTCATATCATAAGGTAATCACATAAGGCATTAACACTTGTGAGCAGGCTGTAAACTTGCAGTCAAGTTGTAAACGAGTTGGCGGGTTGACCTTATCAAATATACTTTTTAACTCTATTTTTAAAGGGTTGACGGTCGATTTGTTTAGTTGAACTGGTTAAATAGATCAACATGAACATGAGGTCTTAATTAAATGCATCACGTATTGACATACTCACACCAGCATAAGCTACAGATTTAGGTAACCTAGAGAGGGTTCGGTGCCTTCTGCATAAACACTTGCATCAATCAGTATCAGCTTATCAACCTGTAAACGCATCGAAACAAAACGGAAAAAAAAACCTTGAACACAAATGCTTTGCTAATTCAAAAATCAAGTCGAGAACAGTATCGCTTTTAGAGGTGGAAATTTCGAGTTTCGACCCATTGATTTATGTATGGGTCGATTTGGATTATGTTTTTATCTCTAACGAGGTCAAATGGGTTAAAAGTTGTCAAAAGCGGATTTTTTTTATACATAAAACCTCATCAATCATTTTGCCGGTAGCAAGGTTGCAAAAGGCGCTAGGCGGGCGGTGAGGTCCAGCCTAGGGACTAGTCGGGACTAGGTGGGACTAGGCGAAAATTAGGCGGAATTAGGCGTTTTGGTATTTTATACGTATTTTATATATATACACACAAATTTAGGTGTTTTTTAAAATATGTTAACATATATAAACATAATACTTAGAAATACTTTAGTTAGATATATACACATAATACTAAAAAATACTTAGGGGCTGTTTGGTAGCCTCTTAATGAGGCTCTTAACCATTCAGCGCTGAATGATTCAGCATCCAGTGTGTTTGTTTCAGCTTCTGAATAGAATGGTTAAGTCTGAATCATTAAGATTTGGGATGTTGCTGAACCATTAAGCACTGAACTAGGCTGAACCTTAATGAGGCTCCTCTACCAACGTGGGACAAAAAAACAAACCATTAAGAGGTCCAACTTAATGATTTAGCGCTTAACCATTCAGACCTCTTAACCATTCAGACCTCTTAATGATTTAGCACTTAATCAACCAAACAGCCCCTTAGAAATACTTAGAAATTTAATAAAAAAATATAGAAAAATCACCGCCTAGGCCCGCCTAATGGCCAAAACGCCTAGATCTCTGACTAGGGCCTAATTCCGATTTTCTTCACCTGCTAGCGCCTAGGCGCCAGCTAGGCCGATTTTTGCAACAGTGGCCGGTAGGGATTATTATTAGCCAATGGGTCATAGTTTGGATAAATAAAATCCAGTTTGGTGTTTTTTTTAAAATAAATAAAAACAAATTGGTGAAAAAGCGTTTCGGGTCAATCGACCAATTTAGACAACTATCAGTACCAACTATCAACAATTTACCCGCTACCGAACCCACCCATTTTGCCACCTCTACTTTATATCAATCTCCACCAGAGGAACTAGTTTGTACTTACTGCTTCCGGATAGTTGATAGTAAAGTCAATTGCAACTGCTGCTCCAAGACTTGGCCCAACTAGCACCATAGGCCTCGCAATGTAGGACTTCCAGAACTAAAAAAATATAAATATAATAGACAATCCGTTAATTGAATGGAACCATCAGATAGTCAACTTCTTTTCTGGTTGCTATTTCTCAAACAAAAATCAAATTTTATTGCTTTGCATACCATGTTAATGGGACCCACAATATGAAAAGGACGAACACGGAATATATACAAAGAATTTGCTTATTTTCTCAACCAAAAATCAGTTATTAGGGCAGACTCGTGAGTAGTAAACAACGGCTGAAATTCGCAACATGATTTTACCTGATAAAGGTGATCCCGCTTAGATTCTACGTTACATAGCGGAAGCTTTTCTGATGAAATAAAATGAAAAAGAAAAAGGATTAACCAACAAGTTTTATTATAAACAGGGATATCCAATATAAAAATATAGAAAAAAGATTAAAAAAACAACCCAAATTAGAGAAACCCCATCCTAGAATATCAATTGCCCAGGTCTCGTAGCCAGCCTGCTCAAGAAGCGGAAGTGTGTATCTCCATTCTAGACAAGAACTGAAGGATCAAAGAGTTAATCTACTGTTTAAATAGAAGTGCAACTCTTGACACAACACATTTTATAAAATGCCTAAAGTGAAAGGATCTTGGTTTAAAAAAGCGTAGGGTGCTTTGAGGTGTTTTGGTCCCAAAAGCCGAGGTCCATGCATAATGTACATCAGGCGCGAGTCTATGTATAACCAAATAAAAAAAATTTCACAACCAGAATTTGTGTACTTGTGTTTCTCTTGTCTGTTACAAGTGTAAACCATAGTTGTTAAAAGCCATCGCCTCTTGCGCCTATGCCCATTTTTAGGCGTGGCGATGCATTTTCGCTTTAAGTCGAGGAAATTACGCTTTAATTCTCCAGGTGACGGTTTAGGCGCAGATTTCATCTAGATTCCCAAATTCCGAAGAGTTTCCAACCAAATTCGTTAAATTATAACTAGATTCCAGCTCGATTTTACTTTTATCTTAGGAAAACTACTTCTATACACTAATAGATCAATATTTTAAAACTTTTGATACTAACTAGATGAAAAAAGTATTATTTTAATATATTTTTACTTTATTTTCTTTGTTCGCTTTTTTTAATCTAAGACCCTCGCTTTTTTTGCGCCTCGCGCCTAGGCCCCAGGCGAGCCCTATGCGCCTTGAGTGCGCCTTTGATGAATATGGTGTAAACATGCTTACCAAGTAAACTTTCATAATTTCTTCATCTCTTGGATGTTGCATATAAACCTCCTATAGATCTTAACTATGACCCATTACTACATGAGGCGTGCCTCCTGATGCATTTTCTCAGTGCCTCGTGCATCAGCACGCCATTTTAAACCAAGCAAAATGATACAAGTCTAAAATGCCTTCCAAAAGCAAAAGAATGCATGATCTTTAACGACAACAGTGGTTTAATATGTGATTTGGCCTTTGCATAAAAGTGAGTTCCTTGACTATCGTTAAGATATTTTGAAATGGGATCTGTTGCATATTTCATGGGAGGGCTAGACAGCATGCTTTTTTAATTATGCTTTTACATTCTTTATAAGTTAAACTTAACATATTCAGAGTCAATGGGCGCGTACCTGTCAAACCCATGTAGTAGAACAAGTGGATTGGCTGCTTTTTGTATCTTTGGCTTCACGCAGCTACTCATAATACAGTTGTTTGAGATGGTCAGCTGTGAACAAGAGATAATGTTAATATTCAGTTTAGTAAATCGAATTGGACAAAACACTAAACACACATGAATGAAAGGTATAACGAATTTACAATAGAAGTATAGATTATAGAACACATCATCATCATCATCATCATCATCATCATCATACTCAGTTAATCCCACCAATAGCAAAAGCTAAGGTAGGGTATGAGGAGGGTAAGATGTAGACAGCCTTACTTCTACCCCCGTGGGAAGATTATAGAACACATAAACGACACAATTATTTGTTATTATGAATTGCAAATGATTTTGTATAATCCTATAGGAACTTTTTACATATGATTGTATGCAAATAAAACATGTATACCAAAAACGTAGAGACGCAAACCATTCTTCAATAAAATAGGTCGACTAGGGCGATTTTGTTTGCTTGATGAGTTCGTTTGGGTGTACTCAAATTGCAGGATGGGTCAATGGGTAACTCTTGTGAAACTTGCTAACTTAGAATGCGTCCAGATGAACCGACATGATGGGTCATAATGTTTACTCTAGAGTGTTGATGCCAATACACTTGTTTGCAAACCATGTTGCCTCGAGATGCTGCAGCAACTTATGTCGATGAAGTGTATTTTATGTCGCGCGTGGTTTACAATGTGACATTGGACTATCATAAGCCCACTGCAGCCAATTATCTTTCAATTATTTCCAACATTCAGTTTGCTCCAATGACTTAGACTACACGGTGTGGTCGGGGGGGGGGGGGGGGAGTCTACGCCACCAACACCGCCTCCTATGTGGCGTAGAAGGGGCGTGGCCCTTGGGGCCAAAAGGTGAGGGGTGAGGTGGATGGTTGATTAAAAATAAACCCAAAAACGCCCCCTCCTCCACGCCCCAACACCTTGTGGTTTTTTGGGGCTTGGAGGGGAAATCCCCCTCTGCTGACGTAGCTGCCACATGTCGCTTCACGCTCCTTTCACCCAATGACCACACCGTATCGCCTTAGTTTCTCCACTCATTGTCAGAGCGTGACAAACTTCATACACAAAGATATCATGCGGGAGTCCCATGGATGCCACTGACTCCAACAGATAGGAATAAAGCAAGAACATTATTTTAAAAAACTTTAGGGTGTGGTCCATGGATGACACTGACACCATTTAGAACTATTCTCCTCTCATCCACAACCAATACGCATAACACGTACATGTCGGTTTGTTCGGGTTGGTCAATGAAATTGCCAAAACCGGTTTCAGGTTCAAACCAGCTCGTGTTGTGTCGGTTTGGTGACCGGTATTGATATGTTTTTTTACTGGTTCGGTTCGGGTTCAAACTGGTTTCAAACGAGAGGATTAAAAAGCGGTCCCAACCTCAGGAGTTCAAATGGCTCCAAACCAGTTTCTGTTTCCATCGGTTCCAAACCAGGTTTAAGGTTGCACCTCTAGGTGCATTACATACAACATCTAACATAGGGGAAAAAAAATCAGAATTACATTCCCTTATTTAACCATCAAATCATATATATTTAGAAACAAAACATTAAAAACTAGGGGTGAGCAAATGTCGGTTCGGTTCGGTTTTTATATATAACCGAAACCGATAACCGAAGTTCGGTTTTAGGAAAAACCATAACCGAAACCGATCGGTTATGTAGGTTTGGTTAATTCGGTTAATATGTCGGTTACCGGTTCGGTTTCGGTTATGTTCGGTTAATATCCAAACATAAAACTTGTGCAAAATTATAAAGAAGATCTTTTGTCTCATGGTAGCCTGCTCCGGTCCCCTTACAAAACTTTCGTTATTGGGTTAGCCATACACTTCACATGTTTCTTGCGATTCACATGGCATCATTAAATGATACAAGTCTTGGATAAGAATCTACAACGCACTAGAATGCCCTTGTTGACGATCCTTTACTCCGACAGCATCTAGGGTTCCTCTAACAATGTGATATCTCATATCATGTAAGTCCTTAACCCTCCCCCCTCTTACTAAGACTACAGAATGTTCTTGTGAATTATGGCCAATACCGGGTATATAAGCAGTGACTTCAAATCCAGAGGTTAGTCATACTCTGGCAACTTTACGTAAGGCAGAGTTTGGTTTTTTTGGGGTGATAGTGGAAAAGTTGACAGATAAGTCACCCTTACTGCCACTCTACAGAACCGTACATGAAATTTTCACCTCATACGGCTCCTCGTTCAATTCTTTCGAAGTTCTTTGATCCTTTTCCGCGTTCGAGAATCCCCTCCCTTCTTCTACTCCGTCCCGAAGAGTAACTAGGACCAATTTAGTCAAGTTTTCATGTTCCAATTGAACACTTTCGGTTTTTTATTATTCTCTTTACCAAACATATGCGGATCCAATCACGATCTTATAATAAAAACAAGATATCTTTCTCCGTCAATCCCCTTACCCCTCATTATTCAAGAATAAGAAAAATCATTTTCAAGTTTGAATTTGTTCATTTGGGATCTGAGTTCTTCTACTTCATTTTTATTTACTTATTTTATTGATTTTGATTTATTTAATATGAATCTTTTTCCCTCTCTTTTTTTTATATTATTCCTTAAGTCCCATAGGAAGTCCCATAGATTTGATCCCTTAGAATTGAACTCATTTTCTCATTGAGTGAAGGGTACGAAATAAATCAGATTGATTAAAAGCACTATGTGAAATATTCGGTTTTTTCCTCTTTCTTATGAAAAATACTTAACTATATAACCATCGGTTTGGTTTCGGTTATTTCGATTATGGAAGAAGGGAAAACCGAAACCGTAACCGAATGGTTCGGTTTTGGCCATATGTTAACCGTAACCGAATGGTTCGGTTTTGGCCATATGTTAACCGTAACCGATCGGTTAATTCGGTTTCAATTATTTTCGGTTCGGTTTGCGTATGCTCACCCTGTCAAAAACTAAACCACATTACTAATTTAGTCCCTAAAAAAAAAGTACATTTGACCTTTTTCCCAAAAAAAGTCAAAATAAAATCACACATATCAAGTTAGGTTGACAACAACAACAATAATAATAATAATGGTCCCATTAATTAATAATATTATTCGATAAAAACTATAAAGGAAGAGAGGTATAGAGTTAACCTGAACCGGCAGCCTTTGAATCCTGGAGGCTAAGTTCCGGGCAAACGGATCCTTAATATTATTGACTTCTTTAGGCAAAAAGGGCGGGAAAACCTGGGCGGACATACGACGGGGTTTGGAATTGGAGTTTATTATTATTCCGATGGGTGAGAAAGAGGAGGAGGCGGCAATGGTGAACATCATTGGTTATTTTAGAGAGAGGAGAGGGTGGGTTGGGGGTAGAGTGGTAGTGTATTTATTTATTATGATAGAAGGTGGTTTCGATTGTTAAATGATGATGATGACGACAGACGTCATGAGTATTGTACTGACGACTTATTATAACATGTTTGTTTGTGTAAAACATGTTCTACGTTAGTAATAGTAGTAGTAGGAGGAGGAAGATATTCCTTTGAATGCTACATGTGCACACTTCATTATTATCTGTATGTGCTTCTTGTTTTGAACTAAGGGGTTGTGGACAGGTGGTACAGTTAACCACATTTTTGTTTATCCAAGCTTAGTTGGCTGGTTGGCCTTCTTTTGGAGGCTTGGGTTCAATCCCCACTATCTATATTTGGAGGATATAATGAGAAATGAGAGTTGAATCCTGGCCTATGGTCAGGAGTTCGAGTCCTGATCTCGTCCGGGTTTTACCGATTCTCAACAGCGGGTCTTCGAACGGGTGGGGGATCGGGTTTTCCCCGGTTCGGAAACCACTATCGGGCGGGGCTCCCGGTAAGGGAAGCCAATTTGCCCGAGCCCCCTTTGTGGGAGTCTCACGGTTATTGTGTTGGCCGTTCTAAAAAAAATGTTTGTTTGAATGTTTCTTCTTGTTAGAAACTCTTTATTTAGACACATGTGCATGATATTCTATTATATATATAACAAAAAGCATGGTCGGTTGTTATCTTTATGTATAGACCCTTAACTTTTTCAAGTTGATATTATCTACCCTTCAAGTTTATTTTTTGATAAAAGCCAACTTTTTAAGTTGACATAATTGCCCATTTACTTTCTAACTTGATAAAAAAGGCATCCTTACTTTCTAACATCTTTTTAACCCGCAAACTTTTGACATGTAACACATTATATCCACAAACTTTTATATAAACAATATAAATTAACGTTTCGACATTTTTTTTTCTTCACTTTCTAACTTGACAAAAAAAGACATCCTTACTTTCTAACATCTTTTTAACCCGCAAACTTTTGACATGTAACATATTATATCCACAAACTTCTCTATAAACAATATATTTTTTTTCTTTTCTAAAACGAGTTTGGTCAAATATAAAACGTTTCTATTCTTATTTTTACGTATGATATCAGTTAGTCTACGATTCTGACGTAAATTTTGTTCGAAAATGAGTCGGATCAAATATAAAACGCTTTAATTTGACAGTAAAAATTCGATTTACTTACGCTTAAGATAAAATACACAAACAACCCTTTAACTTTAGAAATTGGTATTTACACCCCTGCACTTTCTTAAAAACTTTATAAAGCGTCATTTTCACCCCCCCCTTGAGTTCTAACTTCTCAAATTTACCCACCGTATTTCATTATTTAAGCTAAAGGAAAAACAATTTTTTTCTCACGTTGTTATTATTGTTTATGTGTCGGTATAAATTCACGTTTCGATGTAAAAAATAATTTTAAGTACGCTTTTGGTTAGTCTACGTTTGCCAAACATGTTGGTATAAATTCATGTTTCAACTTAAAACGATATAAATACACGTTTCGACATAGATTTTTTTTCCTGAAACGAGTCGGGTCAAACATAAAACGTTTTCATTCTTAGTTTTACGTATGATATCGGTTGGTCTACGATTCTGACGTAAATTTTGTTCGTAAAGGAATTAGATAAAATATAAAATCTTTTAATTCGATAGTAAAAATCCGAGTTACCTACATTTCTGACTTAAACTGTGTTCGGAAACAAACGGCTCCGCTCAAATATAATTTGTTTTAATTCGATGGTATAAAATTGAGTTATTGTACATTTTCGTACGGTTAACGCATCACATGACGTGTCGCCACCTGAAAACAACTTAGGCGTTTCCGCCGCAACGCGCGGCCTACGGTAACTATCTAGTATATTACTAAAAACCAACGGGGGTGCAACAGTGCACCAGCAAATTACTATTATGCCCTTTTTATTCTACTAAAATTACAGTATTAGCCTACACATGTATCATTAATTTAAACAAAGAAAAAGACGGTGGAAGCAGGGATTCTTCGGCGAGGCCATCATATAAGCGACGTCACTTCCGTCACCACCATCGTAGCAAGCACCGATTGTCTTCTTCGGCTGCATCGCCGACACTCTCATGACATCGGCGGACCGCTTCGGATTCTTTCTTAATAACGTCGCTACCGACCCACTTCCGATCTCCTTCGATTGATCAGCCCACCCGATGGTTTCACTGCCAAAGACGTTGTCGTAGCCGTTTAATCAACTCGCCGAAACCCTTGTCACTGCTTAATCAGAACCCGCACCCGAACGCTATGTTCAGGCGGCTTTGGTTCCCCCTGCATAAACATTTCCAGCAACGTTTACTGTCAGTTGACTCGTCCTTGCATGTGATACTTCTGACCAAATTAAAGTCACTACAGTGACGAAGCTTTTGGGTGAGGAAGCTTGAGGTGCTACTGTTGCCATAGTCGATACGAGAGGTGCATAAAAAGAGATTGATTTTAGAGTTGAGAGAGAGACGTTGCCTTGGTATTCTCATTTTAGTGAGGTTGTATTTAGATTTCATTCTTATTATTACATCTCATTTTAAGATTTAGTTACCTGTTGATCATCCCTGATTTTCACCGCCGGTAATATTGCTTTTTTTTTAACTGTGACACTTATATAGATTTCATTTGAGTACATCGAGACATGCGTTTTCATAAGGTTAGCGCATAACATAACGCTTGGACTAATCTACTCAACGTATACAATGGGCCCGTTGCACATCGCTCGCACGTCACATAACGTTTTGACTAATCCGTTGGATATCTCCAATGTACCCGAGCCGCAACGCGCGCGGGTCTAATTACTAGTTTATATGTAATACAATACAATACAATTGAGAGTTCAAACGAGAAGAAAATGTTTTGTAAGAACAAAAAGAACAAATTCTGACCAATATAAAACTTTAACCTAATAATTGTATTGAATGTTAAATTAATTATTAATTTTTTGTAACCCCGTTTAAACTAATTAAATAAATGAAACTCATAATTTATTTTTAAAGTATACTAGACTTTTGCCCGCGTTTACACGCGGTTCACCAACGTACAATTATTTTGAGCGGTAAGACGTAAAAAAAATATAGTAGAAATATTTTATTAAAATTTAAAAGAAACCAATACACATTTTATTCAAATATCACTAAATATTTCTTTATACACCACATTTTTTGTTTTAGTCTTGACCTTCCCATCAGCATCAAGTATAAGTAACTTCACACCTGCCCTGTTTTTAACTCTTGACGATGCGACATAAAGCTGGCCATGTGAGAATACAGGGTCTCTTAAATACAATCCAACCTTCGATAGAGACTGTCCTTGGCTTTTATTGATGGTCATTGCGAAACATACGGATACTGGGAATTGGCGCCTTTGGAACTTGACTGGAATCATGTTATCAGATGGTATTTGAGGAATATTATCTAGTAAAAAATAAATAGTAGTGAAAAATATTTCTTACAAAATGTTAAAAGTAAGACACTATTTGAGTCAAATCATTCAAAATTCGAATTAAATGTTATAATTAAGTCTAATTGTTACCATTATAGATATTAAAATATGAAATTAAATAGTTAAATAGAACATTTAATATTTGAATATTTATAAAGTTTAACTGAAATCTATCAATTCAAATTCCTGTAACTAATTTGAGAAATTTATAACTAAAACTATTATTTATTAAATTTCAAAACTATTATTGTTTAAATTTTTAAATATATTAGGAAATCTATAATTATAATATCTCTGTTTTAATGATCATAGTAGGATTAATTGTTACAATTATGAATTTAAATTCAAAGTTTGAAATTTTTTAAAATATTCAAATCAATAAAAATATGAATTAAATGTTATAATTAAGTCTTATTGTTATGATTAGTATCCAAAATTTAGATTTTTATAAAGTTAAAAAAATTTAAAAACTAAAATTATAGATATCAAAATATGAAATTATATACTTAAATAGAACATTTAATATTTGAATATTTATAAAGTTTAATTGAAATCTATCAATTCAAATTCTAGTAAACAAAATTTGAAAGATTCAAATCTCTCAACAATTTGAATTAAATATTTTAAATGTGTTAATTAAATCTAAATCTAAATGTTACCATAAATCTTAAATTCAAAATTTTGAGATTAAATATTTAAATAAAACATTTAGTATTCAAATATTTTTAAAGTTTAACCGAAATCTATAATTTCAAATTCAAGTATTTAATATTTTAATTTTTACTTGTAATCAATTTGAGAAAGTTACAACCAAAATTATTGATTGTTATATTTTAAATATATTAGGAAATTATAATTTAAAGATAATAAATAGGTGTAATGGTTACCATTATTAACTTTAATTCAAAAGTTTATTTTTTTTAAAGATTAAGTCATTCAAAATGTGTAATTAAAAGGATAAATAATATGTGTAAATTCTTACCATTATTAAACAAAATTTGAAATTTGAAATTTTGTCTAATTCGAAATTAAATATTTCGAATTTTAATTTGAAATTTGAAATTGATAATCCGTTATTTAATTGATTACCAGTATAAGTTAAACTAATATTAGGATAATATAGGGCAATTAATAGGATCAATTAATGTATTAATAAAAGTTGACACAACTTATGTAGGGACTTTGAATCATATTAACTGTGTATATAAAAGGATAATTAGTATGTGTAATTTCTTAAAATTATTAACCAAAATTTTTAATTTTTTCAAATTCGAATTTAAACATTTCGAACTTTAATTTGAAATTTGAAATTAAAAATTCGATATTTAATTGATTACCAATATAAGCTAAACTAATATTAGAATAATATAGCACAATTAATATCTCCAATTAATGTATTAATTGGAGAGTTGACACTACTTTGAATCTTATTAAATTTGTAATTAAAAGGATAATTAGTATGTGTAATTTGTTACCATTATTAATCAAAACTAAAAAATTGAAATTTTGTATAATTCGAATTTAAATATTTTGAATTTAATTTGAATTTTGAATTTCAAAATTCAAAATTTAACTTATTACCAATATAAATTACACTAAATTTAGGAAGTGGGTAATTTGAATGTAATAAGAAAATTTAATGAGTTCCTAGTTTACATAAGTTTCCTTTCTCATTCTCATTTATTAAGGTAAAATTTTGAATTTAGAATGGGTCTAATTCGAAATTAAATATTTTGAATTTTAATTTGAAATTTGAAATTGATAATTCGTTATTTAATTGATTACCAATATAAGTTAAACTAAGATTAGGATAATATAGGGAAATTAATAGGATCAATTAATGTATTAATAAAAGTTGACACAACTTATGTAGGGACTTTGAATCATATTAACCGTGTAAATAAAAGGATAATTAGTATATGTAATTTTTTACAATTATTAACCAAAATTTTAAATTTTGTCAAATTCGAATTTAAACATTTCGAACTTTAATTTGAAATTTGAAATTAAAAATTGGATATTTAATTGATTACGGTTCGCTCTCGATTGTCGACGTGGAAAGCAAACTCTCTTTCTATGGGAGGGCGCTTAACTCTTATTAAATCGGTTTTATCTAATCTTCCTATTTATTACTTGTCTATGTATAAAGTTCCTGTCCAGGTTGTGGAGCAGATAGAGAGTATTATGAAGAATTTTCTGTGGGGAGGATCCAACGGTATTAAAAAGATGCATTGGGTGGCTTGGGATGTGGTCACCACTTTTAAAGCGGATGGGGGTTTGGGCATTTCAAAATTAATGGATGTCAACAAAGCTTTAATTACAAAGTGGGCGTGGAGATTTAAGACGGACCCAAAGAGTAGCTGGCGGAATATTATCGAGGCCATTCATGGGGGCAGAGGTAACTGGTACTATCTTCCGGTGAACGGTGGGCTTACTGGATGCTGGAAGAATATAGTAATATTGGTGGAGAGACTAAAGCTCGAAGGAAAAAATGTTAATAATCTCATTAGGGGTAAAGTTGGTAATGGTGAACACATTTCCTTTTGGTCCGATTTATGGTATGGGGAGTCCTGCTTGCGACAACGCTGGCCGAATCTATACAAATTAGAAAATCAGAAAACATGCGCTGTTAAGGATAGGATTATTATCAAGAATGGTGTTCCTTGCTTTATTGACAAATGGAAGAGGGGTTTGAGCTCTTTTGAAGAGATTTCCGAGTTCAGAGAGCTTATGGAAGTGGTTCTGAAATGCACTTTAGCGGATACTAAAGACTCTTGGCGATGGGAATCAGGGGAAAGATCCACCTTCTCAGTCAAGAATGTGAAGCAGATTTTGCGCAAAGATCGGGATAGTTCTAGAGAATCGGATATGGTCTGGACGGGATGGATCCCTCTTAAAGTTAACATACACGTATGGAGGCTTGAGATGGATCGGTTACCAACCAGAATTGCGCTCCGAAAACGGAGTATTCACATCGAAGATGACACCTGTGTATTCTGCCATTCTGCTGAGGAAACGGCGCTACACTTGTTTACGGGCTGCCTTCTCTCTGGTGCCGTTTGGAAGTTTATTGAAGGGTAGTGTCGCTTGGAGCCGATTTTTTTGTTGGAGATTAAAGATGTTCTCAAACTTCCGGACCTGATTCGTGGCTGCAAGCAAAAGAAAAAGCTCCTTAGAGGTATTGTGATGACGACATGTTGGGTGATTTGGAAGACCCGTAATAAGTTTGTTTTTGAACACATCGAGACAAGGGTTTGTGATATGATTGCTTGTATTAAATCGTCTTCTTATCTTTGGTATCGTAGTAGAATCAAGAGCCTAGATGTTAAGTGGAAGGATTGGTGTAGATATCCGTTATATTTGTTGTAAAAGGTTGTTTTTGGCGGCCCTTGTTTTCTTGGGTTTAGCCGTTGTTTAATGAAGTTTAAGTTTTAAAAAAAAATATTAGAATAATATAGCACAATTAATATGATCAATTAATGTATTAATTGGAGAGTTGACACTACTTTGAATCTTATTTAATTTGTAATTAAAAGGATAATTAGTATGTGTAAGTTGTTACCCTTATTAATCAAAACTAAAAAATCGAAATTTTGTATAATTCGAATTTAAATATTTTGAATTCAATTTGAATTTTGAATTTCAAAATTCAAAATTTAACTTATTACCAATATAAATTACACTAAATTTAGGAAGTGAGTAATATAAATGTAATAAGGAAATTTAATGAGTTCCTAATTTACGAAGTTTCCTTTCTCATTCTCATTTATTAAGGTAAAATTTTAAATTTAGAATTGGCATAAATAGTTAATATATAATTATTATTAATGTGTATTTGTTATCTATGAAAAATATGGGATTTTCAAATTTAATTTTTTTAAAAAAGTCAAACAATTGTTTATATGGTAAAATCTTTGAATTTGGAATGGGCGTAAATATAGTTAATATATAATTATTTTACAAAAAAATAGGTTTTGATTAATATACAAAACATAATTTTGAAAAAATAAAGCAGGGATAATTATAAAAAAAGATTTGAACAATATAGAAAAGTAACCTAGGAAATTAATTAAACAATTAATGAACAAAATAATAAGGAGAATGAAAACTTACAACATATTGAGTGGCGTGTCTACAACAATTGATTTTGTTTCAAGAAAGACCTGTCACTTTTACGTTTAAGGCAGATTGGAAGAACGATCTAGTTTCAAAAGAAAAGGATATAGTAGATTAATCTTCAAGATCTTAAAATTGGATGTATAAAACACACATAATACAACTAAATCGGAAGTTTTAAATCATACCATAAAATTATATCCATATTAAATAATATCATTCAATTCTATATCCCCATAAATCGGAAGTTTTAAATCATTCCATAAAATTAGAAGCTTGAAAATAGGAAAGATCATAGATTCTTTTGAAAAAAAATTAAACCACTTTCCGATTTTGACACGATGCAATCGGGTGCACCCACATTCGAGATCCATGATCCATCCAATCACCAACCAAACTAACGATTTTCACTAAAAAACATTATCTCAAGCATATGAAGATCCGAATTATATTAAATCCTCAAGAACAAATAAGAACAATTGATGAAAATTCTTGAACCCTTTAAACAATCTTAGTAGAATAAGAAGTTATGAACATGAAAGAAAAAATACGTGATAATTAACCAAAGCTTAGCCGAATACAATGGCTAAGTTTGGGTTCGGTCTAATGCCTAGAAACAGCTACGTACCTTCAAATCGATCACAATCAAACATTAATCATAATCAGCTAACTCTAATCACCAACAAAAAAAAAAAACAACTGGTGTTAAACTAAATCAACAAACAACAAAGGACCCTAAGAACATGACAACCCATCCCTAGACAACCAAAATAATGTGAAATACACGATCATACCTTGAAAATAATCGGCCAAAATCCATACTAATCATCACCCGTATGATCAACCAATAATCAATCCGATAATAATTAATCAATATGAACATGCTCGGCCTTCCATCATAACATTTTCTTGATATTGTGCCATAGTTTCTGTATCAACATTCACGAAAACAAAAACAGAGGAGTGAAGAAAGATGAAGAATGATCGTTTTACAGAATAAGGAGGCGAGATCATCTGTCACACCCCGACTTAGGTGGGCCTAGACGGAATTCCAGATTGTTACCAAACATCTCGTAATGCAAGCAAACAGCGGAAGTAATATAAATAACTAATCTTTTATAAGTATCTAGTTACATATAAAGTAAGGTACAATCTCTAACACAAGTATTCTAGGTAATAACTAAGGTTCTCGCTTGCTTTCTGGTTCGTCCGTCGGGAATACTCTGAGTTGCAGCTGCATAATCCTCGAAACTCCATAACAGGTACCTGAACACATGCTTAAAATAGTTTTGGGTCAACAATAATGTTGGTGAGTCTGTGCGTGTGTTTAATTAGTTTTAAAATAAGGTTTATCGTCTCAAAACAAGTTATCATTCAAAAAGCAAGTTTAATAAGTTAAAACAGGTTTACACGTGGTGATGTACAAGCCACACCTCAATCCTAACACTGGATCCATCTGCTCCCATTATGGACTCCCTTGGCAAAATACATGACACATACCTCAGTGGAGGGTTTCCCGGGCTCCCGGGTCCACTGCGTGCGGGGGATTCCCCAAGTAGCGCTACCCACATATTAGGTGGCCCAATCTCCCATTGGGTTAATGAGTGTGACGGTTCGGTTATCGGGAGCACATCTTGTCACATCACTGGTTCATTACATTATACTGGTTCTTCCCTGGAAGCATGTATTCACCCCAAAACAGTTTAAAATACAAAAATAGGGGAGGTTCACGGAACTCACCTGGATGCAATACGGTAGTATAATATAAGAATAAGTGTCTGTCCTCGCGTCCTCGTATCTTCCTGTGCGGACGAGCTCGAGCATAGGGTTCCCATACTATAATATACTTCGTCGTATTGTAGTTCTAGTCCAATCCGAGTCTTAACATCCTCATCCGAGGTTCGAATCTATCTTCTATTCTTAAATTTAAGTGGTCAAGTTCTTATTCTAATAATCATGGTTCAAGGTCTTGTGTCCAATAGTTCCTTGTTCTAAAGGTTACGAACTAGTGTTCGTTACAATGTATAAGTTTATAAATATTAGTTTGGCGTAAGCCGCATCTTAAGTTCCTAATGTCCAAGACGTCAAGTCTAAGTCTCCAATCTTCCAAGTTTATGCATCAAGTCCCGGGTTTAATATTAATACTAGGATTCGCTCTACTTAGGGTTGGGTCCAAGTTTTGTATCACATCATCCATCCAATATCAAGTCGTAGGCGTCAAGGTTCCATCCTTTATTCCGAGTCTAAGGTTTCAATAATTATATATCTATGTGTATAAGTTTATACTTAATACACGTCGCTTATGTCTCAATCCAAATCTAATGTTCTATTATTATGTTTAAGTCACGCGTCCAAGTCTCGAGTCCCAAATGTCACTACTACCACTCCAAGATATATATAAGTTTATACTTGTCATATGTATACTTTCTACTAAGTCCAAGTCTTAACCTCAATGTTCCCAAGTTCATACGACCAATCCAAATGTCCGGGTTATCACGTGCCATACGTATTGTCTATGCTCGCATAAGCTCGTCAAGTCCCACACCCAAGTTATAAATATATAGTTTATAAATAAATATAATTATCGAGTCCTCGAGTTCGGTTATACCTCATGTCTCGGGCTATGGTTCGTGTTGACCGGGTCTGACCCGGTTGACTACAGTTGACCGATGTTGATTGTTCACTTGACTTTTGTTGACCAAGGCTTGACTGTTGACCCGTCTCTTTGACCCGAACCCCTGGCCAACTCCTTGACCGACCCAGTTGACCCAACATCACCACTGTAACACCCCAACCGATGGCGGAAACATCGGGATGTCACGTATTGATGATTGTTCAGTAGCTCATGGTAAATAATAAGTTCCAATAAATGATTTAAATAAATTACATACAATTGTTCTAAGAATTTGTACATCAAAATGAAAAATACAAGCTACGCATCTTCAAGCATTAACTCTAATCTCCGAGCATGTTATAACCTGAAACATGTTAAGTTTGAAAATATTTTTGGGTCAACAAAAGTTGGTGAGAATTACATAGGTTTTGATAATTGAATAAAGCTTGTGCAATTCAAGTGTCATGGCAAGTCTAGTCCATATGTGAAAACATACTAGAAGTAAATCGAGTGCATAATCAACCCTTGTGACTGTTGTATTGTGGTACATCCCATACGCTCATGGTTCACTCGATTATGTTGTGCGATAACAATCACCCACGCTACCTTTGTAGGAGGCACGTATCCGGGTGGGATTGTCAGTTCAATAGATCTATCATTGTATACCGTTGGCTGATCAATGTTAATGATTATGCTAGAATTGTGCTTACCCTAGTCATGTTCAAGACATAATGCAACATAGAAAAACACATAGACACTTTGATGATTGAATTGCATATAGAATGTTGTAACATGTTTCACCCCAAAAATGGTGATAAATAGAAAAGGGGCTATGTAAAACTCACCTTAGCAAAATGTTATATCTCTTGAAAAATAGAATAGTGTGTTGCCAAAACAATGCCAAGTATTACCCTATAATCAAAGTAATAAATATGTCTAAGTCTATCTAGTCTACAATTATATTCTAGGGCTTCGAATTGGGGATAAGTGCTCGTTTGATTAATAATTAAAATGTTTGATAATTGAGAGAAATTTAATAAATAAATAAACAAAAAAATATTTTTATAAAATTTGAATCAAAGATGGTCACATTAATGAGTTTAAAGTATAAAAATAATTTTTTATAAAATTATTTTCTAAAAAAGAATTTTAAATCTATTTATTTCAAATTGTCAAAATTTAACTTTAATATTTAAAAAATACTAAAATTAAAGAATTATTAGATTAAAAATTATATTTCTGTTCCAAATAATCAGAAATAATTTATATAAAATTTTGGTGCAAAAATATTGAAAAATGAATTTATTATGATTTATTTATGATTAAAACTAACAAAAATTGATTAAAAATATTAAATAAATGATTTTTCAGAAATAAAAATCATTTCAGAAAAGTTTATTGTTATAAAACTCAGAATAATTTTTGTGAAAATTTATAAAATTGTTTTGACATTTTTATAGAATTTTATAAATAAAATAGAATAAACTTGATTTATTTATTATATATATTAAATAAATAAATTTTTGAAAGCTAAAAATTGTATGTTAAACTTTTTCACTAGATTAACATAATATAATTTTTGTAGAATTTTTAAAAGAGTTTTGGTATTTTAAAATGAATTTAAAAGTATAAAGGAATATATATATATATATATATAGGGTTGAGATCCTGTGCAAAGTGTGTTTTGTGTGAGAAGGGTGAGAAGTGTTTTGGACCATTAGATCATCTTAATCAATGGTTTAGATTAGATGAGTGGCATAATTGTAAATAGTGTTTAGTTATCATTAATTAGAATCAATTAAAAAGGGCAGTATAGTAATTTACTTCATAAATTTAAAGAGGCGGATGAGAGAGGTTTCTTAAAACCGCTTTACCTCCTTGATTCTCGCATAATCCTTTCCTAAAAAACAACCGTCCCTATATCTCTCAATTAATCTCTCACTTATGGAGGATCTTCACCGATTTGGTATCACCTACAAACGTAACTGTGTTTTTTCTTCTTATCTTTCACGATTTATTCTAATCTTGTGTTTTTATCTGTTGTTCAAAACCACGGTTAGATTTCATCTTCTCGGTGTGTTTTAATCTGATTTAGGGAAGAAGATGTTGTGTTTTAGTATAAAACACACCAATGTGTTTACTGTTGTGTTTTTTTTTTTAAGTATTATGTTAGTGTTCCCTTAAATGTGTTTATATGTGGTGTTTTGTTTTGTTTATGTTTTGTTGTGTGGTGTTTTAACTTTAATGTTGTTTTGTTTTAGTATTTGTTTTAGTGTTTTTATGAATATATTGTTTTTTTGTGTGGTGTTTTAAAGTTAATGTTGTTTTGTTTTAGTATTTAAATCTGATATTGTTTTATTGTGTTTTTTGTTAGTATTTGTTTTAGTGTTTTTTAGAATATATTGTTGTTTTGTGTGGTGTTTTAAAGTTAATGTTGTTTTGTTTTAGTATTTAAATCTGATATTGTTTTATTGTGTTTTTTGTTAGTATTTGTTTTAGTGTTTTAACTTTACCTCCTTGATTCTCGCATACCATCGACCTGATCAACAATAGAATTATCCATCGATTAAAACACACCAATATGATCTTGAATAATACAGAGAAATCGTGATATTGTGTTGATTGTTAACAAGATATCCGTAAATAATATAGAGGATTTGAAAACAAAAATGCCTAATAATACTCTGAATTAAAACCGAATTAAATGATAGTTAAATGATATATTATCTCCTAAAATAAGATTATCAAGCAAATTTACAATCTTACCCTTTTATGTAAAATAATATACCTTCATCTTATTGGTTCTCACACTTCTCACAAAAATTATGTTTTTCACATGATCCTAAACCTATATATATATATATATATATATATAAAAGCCAAAATAAAAAGAAAGGTTTTGTTGATGCCGTGGTTCGAACCCGAGCCCTTGGCCGGTTCGTGTGTTTTAAATCACAAGCCCAGACCAACTGGTCTAGACCCTGAGAACGTTTAGTTTCAGTTTATTTTAATTATATAACATAATAGAAACTGATTTATATCTAATTTAAACTAAAAAGCTTAAACCGTTTCATGCGGGACTCGAGCCCGTGTGTGTTTGCAAACCAACAACAGACACAACCACCTGATCTAGATCAGGGGTTGTGTCTGATTCTAGTTTAAATAAAATATAACATATGTATTCAATCGTGTTCATCCCCAAATTACAACTTCGAGCCCTAGCTTTTTCAATTGGTCAGATTACACAACGATAACCCAATTAACCTTAGGGTTATCGTTGTGTGTATCCCGAAGGTCAAAACCCACGAAGAAAAAGATACTTACAAAAACGTTTTGAATATGAATTGATCGGTCAACACTGAAGGTCAAACATGAACCAAAAACTCCAGAAAAACAGATTTAAGTAAGAAATTGGGGGTTGGAAGAGGGTATTCGGCGAGTTGTGATGGTTGTGTGATGTTCAATTTATAGGGATAGGGCTAGGATGATCAAATTGGAAAGTTTGACCATTATAAAAACGATGACGCGGGTGATTGGTTAAAAATGGAATGAATTGATGTTGATTGTACGTGGGTTTGACTCGTAATAGTCCGGTTATCACGATATCATGCCAATTCAGAAGTCAATACGCGTTAATTGGCTTGATTATGGTTGATTGATGATTCAGTTGACTATTCTAAGTCAACTGTCATAATGCGGGTTACTATATATTTAAAATAGGTAGGATTAATAACACCAAGTCGTGTAGATCAGATGGTAATCTGTTGTGTGTTGGGTGACCCGGCTGAGGACTCGGGTTCGAACCCTGGCCTCAGCATATAATTTTTTGACAATTTATTATATATATATGTATATTATATAACAATAATATAATATTAGGGTTCCAAATGCTTTGCAATAATATTTTTAAAAAGGTAAATAATGATGAGAAACTTGACGTTTTTATTCAAAACGATGGTAACGTACAAGTATAAATGCGTAATGTTACAACCACCTTCACTACCTCGGTTCATCACCTATAATCCATCACAGCCAACTCCATCTTCATCACCGAGTCAACTACCTGGACCCAATCCAAACCATTGACGTCACTATAACCACCCCCGGTAAACCCTTGTGACCAATCATTCAGCACCACCACTACCTGTCAAGCTGGGGATACATCTGAGCCGATCTGAACCCCCATCTTCGTCGTCATCTTCATCGGAAACAACCACCAAGACTCGTCATCATCATCACACGGTCATCAACAAGAATCCATCACCGATTATTATTAAGAAAGAGGGGTTTTACCTTCGATTGAATGCAGACCGCTGGGGAAGGCTGCTCGCTGCCGGAATCACCATCCGGCTCCTCGTCGTCTTCCTTCTTCCTCCGAGTTCTCTCTCTCCCGCGTCACTCTCTTCCTGCTCGTCTCCTTCTCTCTCTATGAAACTCTCCCTCTAATCTGATAAGGTAGGTGAAAAGGGGGGTTGTGGTTGTGTTGTTGGGGGTCGGCTCCGCCGGAGCTCCGCCTTAGGCGGTGGCCGGAGGCCCTCTAGCTCCTCCCTGTCCCTCGGTCATCTCTCTCTCTCTCTCTCTCTTAACAATATGTATGTGTGTGTGTTTATGCTTTAAGAGAGAGATAAGTGTGTGTGTGAGTATACGAGATTAGAGAGAGAGAGAGAGAGAGTAAGGTTGTGTGTGTGTGTAGACAAAGTGAAAAGTGGATTGTTGGTTTAGGGGTTTTTATAAAGGAAGGGTTCAAATGGTTTCTATAAAACCATTTATGGGTTTAAGTGTGTTGTTAACACATGGAGAGGCACATGGCACCATCTCAATGTGCCATGTGTCTCGGGTGGTGAGTAAGCAAGGGTTACTGGTTGGGTTCGGGTCGGGTTCGTTATGCGTAGTAAATCGGTCTCTCAATGCGTTTCCTAATAATATTTTATATATACGACGGTTCGGTTTTTAATTTCGCACATAACCGTCTCGCTTAATATTTGTTTTGGTCACTTGTTTATTACACGACAACAATAATTATACACGAAAAAATTTTGGGGTCCGTTCTGGGTTGTTACATCATACCTTGAAGAAGATGGAGGATCGACAATGGAGAGGAGGTTGGTTTGATTGTTTTAGGATTTACTAAATAACAAAAAGTGAATTGAAATCATAGAACAAAATTTATTAATGGATTATTATTAATAAGGGAAATCTAGATTATAGTATTTAGGAAAGTTAATAATAATATTAGTAAATGAGTTTGACCAAAAGTAATTGAATGATTTTTTATTTAAAAAAAACAAAAATCTTATAAATTCTCACATTGTGACACATGGCACAATATGATAGGCTAGAGAATTGAAGGATCAACATGGGAGTGCCATGTGTCCACATTGAGTTTCATATATTAGTTGTATAGATTCTTCCAACTCAAACCTTATTTAGAATGAAGGATAATTTCGATATGTGTAGATTATATGTATGATGAATTTTTATGTGTGTATGATAATTTCGATATGTGTTGGATAAAAACATGATAATTTCAATACATGTAGGATGAAATTTTATATGTGTAAGACGAATTTTGATAATGTGTAGTGTAAAGTGTTAATGACTAACTAATTAGATATATGATAATTAATTTTAGAAGAGTTAAACTATTTAATGTTTAACCAATATGTAATTTTTTATTTTTGTTATTACATAAAGTTTCTTCTCATTTGATTCTCCTCATAAAACATATACATTACTTATATACGTGTGTAAGTTATTTAAATAAACAGAATGTTTTTTTTAATTGTATTTTCAGGAGGGATGAATGGATATTGCATTTCAATCATTTTCTTGTAAATTTTTACCAAAACATATGTAATTTTGCCGCGGACTTTTTTTAGAATTTTTTTAATGAAATGGTAATTTGCACCTAAAGTTATAAAAAAGTGTTGTTTTTGTTTTATAATATGGGTGTGGCTCTCATAGGTTAGCGCAGCTCGGTGTGGTTCTAGATGACTAAACCTGCGCATTACCACGGGACGCTAGCGGAATTAAGGCATACTTAGAAACATCAAATACGATATAACTTACTCATCGGTTTTGAGTATGTAGCCTAATTAAGAAATGAGCTACGTTCGTTCATGAATGACTTTGACTAAGATTATCCATAGTGAAATTTTGCATAAGCTTTTGTTAGACTGATGGGTGTGATCTCGGGGACATGGCTCAGGGAGATGAGGTGGCTTCGGCCCCGAGTTGGAACACCCCCCCCCCTTTATTTTTCGGGGTGTTCGGGGTTAACTCCCCGTTTGTACTGAAGCATCTCATTGGCCAAAAAAGTTGAACGTTGAGGAATGGGGGAATTAAAAAAGGAAGGGGGAATTGGGGAATTGAGGGAAACCATTTCCTAACTTTAGGGGAGAAATTGAGGAAAATGATGTGACGCTGATGTGGCATTTGGAGGAGTTGGGGGAATGTTGCACCACACCATATAGTCTTAACTTATGACGGTCACTTCTATAGAAAACGTTGAAAGTGATGAACCCAAATGGTAAATTGATAGTTTCATATGCTTAATAATAATAATATTTCAAAGCATGAAATCCTACATGACATTCAAGGAGGTCATCTTCCACCATTGAGTGTGTCATGTGGCATCCTCCTTATTTCCATCTAAAAGTCTATTTTTCTCTCATGTTTCCCCCACAATTTTAAAACGTTAATAACTTTTATATACGAGATTTAAAAAAAATACACCAAATTAACAAACGTTTTATTATCTTCCCAACGAGTATCATAGTGTTATACGAAAAACGAAAAAGAAAAAAGAAAAAAACAATTTTTTTGTTGGTTTTTGTTCATACAGGAAAAAAATACAATGTGTTCAAATAATTTATTAATAATGTATAGGCAAGTTACTAATCATGTTCAAACTAAGAATTATATTTTCATCAACAGCAGAATAGGTTAAAACCACTCATTTCCAATAAAAAAATCACACATTAAAGACTACTACCTCAATCACGCCATATAATAATTGTTTCTAGCTCTGCTCCTTATCAAAACATGCATCTTATTTTTAATATACATTTTCATTCTTATTCACATGATTAAAATTATTGTTTTTTTTCTTCATATTATAGTACATTAAATTCTATGTTACATCATAACACATATTTTATCACATCATATTAGATTTATCCATCCCGAAAAACTTTCGAAATATAATCTAGATTTATCTTAAAGTTTCACGTGTAAATGAAATCTTAGATATTGATAGCTTAGTGATACAATGGCCATGTGTTTCCGATAAACTAGTACAACACAAATAATAAATATATGAAAAGAAAATGTGCCTAACCAACTTAAATGATTCATGTTATGTACACATCTGGTTTTACATAACAATATGTAATAATAGTAGTATGCGGTGTCTCCTAAAAAAAAACATAATAATGCAACCAAACAAATGAAGTTATTTTTTTTTTTAACAATCAAATGGAACCATTTCATTCAAATTGCAAACGAGGTTCAAAACAACTTCCGCACCATAATTGTCCCGGCTCATTTAGCAAGAGTCTACCTGTGCCAAACATCCATAGTAACAAAAATAACCTTATAGTATGACTATTTTGCACTTATCTTACTAAAACTATACGGTTTTTACTATAATTCTATAATTTCATATTTACTCAATTTACTAAACCTTTAAAATTTCACATTTGCCGAGTTTAACTAAAGTATGTTTTGTTTCGTCTTGAATTTAAACCATTTTATGTGCCTTTTTACTGATTCTTTTGTGATTATTTTTGTGTGTATGTTTTTTTAATGTAGTGATTGAACCATGGTCTCATTGTTGGCGTTAGTCCAGACAATCAGATCAAACACAAATACGAGATATTTTGGGGACAAACCTGCGATTCTTTCTTATTAAACAAACGAACTTACAAACAATGAACAAATAAAAGCATTAACCTAGACTCCTCTCTATTTCTAATAATATTACCATACTAATCCTACTCAAATACTCCTATCAATTCTATTCTAATACTAACCCCACATCATTATCTCTACAAATTAAACCAACTAGATAATTCTAAACATTCAAACTAAGCTTAACCTCACTAGATAAATCAAATAACTAATCTAAATCAATTTTTCACTTTAGTCCTTCAACTTTCAACTTATATGTGTTTTAGGATTAACTTTCAACATCCCCCTTTAATCCTAAAACCCGACAGTGCTTTTCTTCCTTCCCCAATCTAACCACTCAGGTCTTGGTCATTCTTGCTTTCATTCTTGCTCTTCTTTCTTGAACCACATTGGTTTGTCTTGCTATCTTTCTTGATCAAACCACACAGGTTCTTGATCTTCATGTGTCAACTCGAAAACAAGTTTCTTGACTGCATTCTTCCTTTCATTCTTTAAGATCTGCTCTTGACTGCATCATCTCTTTCTTTCTTCTTTAAGATCCACTCTTGAGGGCATCATTCATCAAAATCCCTCTTGAGGGCACATTCATCAAGATCTGCTCTTGATGGCACATTCATTCTTTCTACCAAGTTGCTCTTTCCAGTTGGAATTGATTCTTGA
Source organism: Ambrosia x helenae (assembly GCA_030844895.1). Lineage (NCBI taxonomy): Eukaryota > Viridiplantae > Streptophyta > Magnoliopsida > Asterales > Asteraceae > Ambrosia > Ambrosia x helenae. Next base: position 20,911,289 of record CM061224.1, on the reverse strand, counting down.
TCCCGAAACCAATCTCCAAACACCGCAAAATTTTCTCTCTCATCTTCTCTTTCTTTCAAGAAACATTCTTCATTACTTTCGTATCAAGCAAACGAGTTCTTGATAACTTACTACATTCTTTCAAGAAACAAACTTGACAACATGCTTTCAAGTAACTATCTCGTTCAGCTACTAAATCCTACTAGACCACTACTGTCTCTATCTTCATTCTACGCGCCATCGATTGATCAAATCGCCGCTTCATTCGTGACAACGAGTGCCCCAAACCACACATCCCCTACAAGTCAACCAATTGAAGAAAAAGAAAAATAAGTTGAAGAAAAGGGACGGCCAAAGAGAGAGAAACACCCTGCCGCAGTGTTGAAGTCGCCATACCTTGACCGGATGTGTGCATGAACGAAAGGCTAACACACGACAAGATGAAAATATTTCAGTACAACATGGCACTAACCAAAAAAAAATAAATTGTAAGTTGGATTATAGTTTAAACATGTAACAACCGGCAAAAATGAGGTAATTCCGTACTAATTAATTAATAGGACAAATTACAATTTTCGTCCTTTAGGATTTGGCCATTTTTCAGTGGATGTCCTTTCGCGTTTCAGTTGATGTGTTTCGTCCTTAACGACCTAAAATCCTTACACCCACTGTTCTAAGGGCCTAACTTGGTTAGTTTTTAACGTTAAGTCAGGTCATGTGGGGGGGCACGTGAGGGTATGTTCGTCATTTCATCTGCCCCTTTCATTTCCCTCCTATATTATAACGTTTCGTTGAGATCAATCAGATCATCATCTAGGGTTCTTCAAGAAACCCAAATTAGGGCAACCACTTCGATCGATCATGGAGCCTATCTACTACCATTGTGGAAAACCAGCAATCGTACGTACATCGTGGACAAGTAAAAACCCAGGTCGAAAGTTTTATGCTTGTCCTGACCAGGTAGGTTAACACTCATTTTTTGATTTTCATTACATAATGTTGCATCTGATGGATTTCTTTCTGTCAAATTAGGTATCACGATGTGGATTTATTGGATGGTGTGATGAATTGAAGTGCCAAAGGTGTCAACAGATTATCCCAGGTCTGTTAAAAGCCAAGAACAACCTTGAAGTTTATAATGGCCACCTTCTTGCTGCAAACCATCAGCTTGAAGAAAAAGTTCAAGATTTGAAAGCTCAAGGAAGCAAATGGAAAAGGATGTTGATATGTAGTTGGTTATGTTTCTTGGTGTATAAAATTTTGTATTCTTAGTTGAACTGTTAGGACTTTGTAAGAAATGGTTAATGGCTAATGATAATAAAGTGCTTATAATGCACATTGTTAATAGACTGTGTTGAAGTAGACTGTGTTTGACCCATTTGAAAGATACTGACCCATTTGAAAAACATGTAATAGACTGTGTTTAAGTACATAAAATGCATGTTGAATGTGCAGACTGTGTTTGACCCATTTGACAAAACTGTAATACAATGCAACATAATAAACTTCTGGACATACCATTAACCAAAATTGCAACATTTTTTGCTGCATTAAGTACATAAACTGCAGGTTCAACATAGCCTAATCATTACTACTTGTTCAACAAACACAAACATAAACATAAGTTACTAATGTTCCCAAAAGCACCAAAATACATGTTCAAGAAACATAACAAACACAAACATCCTAACCCTTGCTACCCTGAACCTTGCTAGTGGTACCCTTCTTGCTGATCTTCTTTCTTCCCTTCTTTCCAGACTTGGCCTGAGTACCTGCAACCTTTTCACTCTGTCCCTTGCAGGTTTTTTACCGCGAGATGCATGACAAACCAGGACCCATAGCCATAAGTATCATGAACGACTCTAAATGCCCAAACCATTTAGTTCGTTTTTAAGAAAAAGTTTCAAAGTTTAACCAAGCAATTTAAAGTAATGCGGAAGCGTAAACAAAGTAAAACATTTGCAAAAGTCTGCGCAAGACAACGCGCCCAAAACCAAAGTTTAAAAGTACGAAATAATAAATATTCATAACCCAAGACACAAATGATGCATGCCCTAAAACGTGCTCCGTACCTAAGGACCTGCAAAGCATGCTAAAATGTGTCAACATAAAGTCGGTGAGTTCACAATATAAGTAAGCGATAAAAATAAAAGCGTAGGTTCTCAAAACCCCAAAAGTCAAGTGTACAACGTTGGCCTCTCAGACCCTGTAAACAATGGCTAATTCAAATGTCAGGGGTAGCTAGCCCACTCATGATAACTAAAACCGGCGAATACCGAACTACTAATGAACAAGTTCCCATAACCGGGATAAAGATGCCTTGCATCATTGTCCATCGACAATTATTATGTTTGAAGCTAATAGTTCACATCCGTGCTCCCAGCACGATGTGAGGTTTGTTAGACCTAATAGCGCTATCAACTAATTAACCCGCTTGCCCAACCGGCAATTGATTCGGTATTTTGAAGGACTTAAAAGATGTGTTTGGTTTAGTTCATCAAGGACATATATATGAATCAGTAAAAATAGATTCACCACGTGAACCATGCACCCCAAACCCGGGATGTGTAAAAGAAATTTGTCTCAAGATAGACTAGAAAACGTTACCAATGTAGTCTCAACCCGAGACACATGCTTTGAGAAAAAGTAGTGAAACTCACCTTATCGCGTAAGCAAAGAATCCGCACAGCAAGTATTATATGCTACCGACACCCTAATAACAGTGTCACTACGTGAGTATAGGCGTAACATCATTACGCCATATAACTCGTTTGTCCAAGGCGTCTTAATATTCAAAAGTGTGTATGCGACGCCTAGTGATTCTACATGCAATAGTAAACCCTACGGACTCGTTGGTGAATGAGTTGGTTATAATTAGTTTCTACAGACCGTATGTGTCATAAACATGTGTACTTCCGTTATATGTCAATTTTAGATCACCTAAGACCTCAAGTAATCACATAAGCACATAATACACAATCTGTGTTTTCAGGACAGATTGTGCGCCATCAAAACGAATTTATTTAAAATAGTAAATCAGTGAGTTATCCTCCCAAATTTTTACTGAATTTTCTTTGGGATTCACTTGGCAATACCTATTTTTTTTTAGTCTTAACTCCTAACACAAAAATAATTAAAATTCGTCCAACTCAGCTATGTTCAGAAACACTCTTAACAGGTCAGTTTGGTAAATAATTTCCCAAAAATTGTGTATTCATCCAAACGGGATAAATCCACTTGGAAAACTTGCTACACTCCAATATTAACCTTCTGTAAAAATTTCAAGACTCAACTCTTTATAAAACATGAGTTATGATATTTCAAAGTTGACTCAATTTGACACCCGAAATTCTGATCTGACCTATTTTCAATGAAAATTCCAAAAACGACCCATCCGGCGTCCAAAACACATGATTTTACCCATTATGAAAAGCTAAGACCAGGTGTGACCTAACCATTCCAAGAAAACACTAAAATCATTATGTTAGAGCCGTGTTACAGCTCCTACAAATTTGACTAACCATTCTGTCCAGATTTTAGTTTCGCCTAAATCATACTTTAATCGCCTACCGTGTGCATAAAAACTATTAACAATCATCAATTATCAACAAAAAACATTCCTAATACATATTCCATCAGATTCTATGATTAAACATGTCAAGACCAAAGCTTTAAGAATCAAAACACCAATTACTTGCGCAACAAGTATCCTATGATGTTACTAAGCGTTTATGAGTATGTTTAATCCATTTAATCTTCAAAAAGATTCATGATTTAATGTTTTATAACCTCATTCAGACCTGGAAAAACTTGTTATATGACTTTTATTAATGAAAACACAAGATAGAAGCATAAGAAATCGTAAAATATACCCTTAGCTCTCCCAATCGATCAATCGCACGCCTTGGAGCCTCCCAATTGATGATCTTGAGCCTTAGCAGGGGTTGTTTGAGTGAAATATTCGTGTGGGGCAGTAAGGGGGCGATTAGGGTTGAGTATGAGGGTTGCATGGGAGTTAAGGATGCTTAAATATGAGTTTGAGGCGGTTTAGACCCGTCAGGTCAAATGGAGCGGCCGCTCGGTGCCTGTGAGCGGCCGCTCACAGGTCCGGGTGGCGCGCTTTTGCCTCGTTTCGCCTCCTGACGCGTTATCCTTCGACGTTTTCGTTATTTCGGACCATAACAAGTGTAACCCCATGCATTAAGACCCTAATCAACCTCATGCTCCACTTTTAATGATTTCTATTAACGTGTTCGGTTTAGGTTCACATAATCACGTATGGTTTTCACATAAGTTTGTCAGGTATCACCGAGACACATAAGTTTATTTTTCACCAACGTCCGAGGTTCACTAATCATGCAATCACACATTGACTCATAACCATGCACGTATGTCTTATCTAACTAACCCTAGTTAAGTATAATGCAAGGAATGTAACTAGAGTTTAGTTAAAGTGAGAACCTGAATTTTCGGGGTATCACATCATCCCTAAGTTGAAAAGAATTTCGTCCCGAAATTCAGCAAGTAAACAGTAAAGCCAGCTAAGTTTCCGGATGTCACATCATCCCCAAGTTGAAAGGAATTTCGCCCCGAAATTCACTTTGAGCGAGCTGCTTTATGTTCGGCATTTGATCTATGCACAGGTTCAGGTTCAGAAAAGAGGTGTGGATATTTGAGCCGCATCTGATCTCTGCGCTCCCACGTGTATTCCGGTCCTAGACGGGAATTCCACCGTACCTTCACGATAGGTATAGTGCTTTGCCTGAGTTTCTTGACGCCCTGCTCAAGAATCTCCATTGGTTCTTCCATGAACCGTAGCTGGTCGTCCACCTGGATCTCCTCCAGTGGTACTACCAGTGTCGTATCGGATAAGCATTTCTTCAAGTTTGAGACGTGGAATACATTATGCACTCCACTGAGTTCGTCTGGTAAATTCAGCTGATAAGCTACCGGACCAATCCTTTTAACAATCTCGAAAGGTCCAACATAACGGGGATTCAACTTCCCTCGTTTCCCAAAGCGTATCACTCCTTTCCAAGGTGACACCTTTAACAAAACCTTGTCCCCAACCTGGAACTCCAAAGGTTTTCTACGTTTGTCCGCGTAGCTTTTCTGTCGATCACGAGCAGCAGCCATCCTGTTTCTGATTTGCACTATCTTCTCAGAGGTTTCGTGCACGAGTTCGGGACCTGTTAGTTGGCTATCCCCAACCTCAGTCCAACAGATAGGAGACCTATACGTGCGCCCGTAAAGTGCCTCAAAAGGCGCACACTGAATCGAGGTGTGGTAACTATTGTTGTAAGAGAACTCGATTAAGGGCAAGTGCTTGTCCCAGTTATTACCAAAGTCCACCACGCATGCTCGTAGTAGATCCTCTAATGTTTGGATGGTACGTTCACTTTGTCCATCCGTCTGTGGGTGATAGGCTGTGCTCATATCGAGACGAGTTCCTAGAGCATCTTGGAGAGTAGTCCAGAATCGAGAAGTGAATCGCCCATCGCGATCAGATATAATGGAAGTAGGCACCCCATGCCTAGAGACTATCTCCTTGATGTATAGGTTCGCCAGCTTCTCTAACGAGTCCGTTTCTTTTATTGCCAGGAAGTGGGTCGATTTGGTTAAACGGTCCACGATAACCCAAATCATGTTATGGCCCGCTGTTGTTCTCGGAAGCTTCGTAATGAAGTCCATGGAAATCCCATCCCATTTCCACATCGGTATCTCTGGTTGTTGAAGTAGGCCTGAAGGTTTCTGATATTCAATCTTAACCTTCGCACAAGTCAAGCACTTACTAACATAAGTGGCTATCTCTGCTTTCATGTTTGGCCACCAGTAGAGAGTTTTGAGGTCCTGGTACATTTTGTCCGAACCAGGATGTACCGAATAACGAGATGTGTGAGCCTCATCGAGCACTAGTTGTCTAAGATCCCCTGAACGTGGAATCCAGACTCGATCCATAAAGTACTGAAGCCCATCCGACTTCAGTTCTAGGTGTTTGTCAGCACCATGCAATGTTTCCAACCCGATGTTTTCCTTTTTCAAGGCCTCGCCTTGGGCTTCACGTATTTTATCAGGCAGATTAGAGTGTATGGTAAGTTGTAAGGCTCGCACACGTTTGGGTTTCGTTTCCTTACGGCTCAGGGCATCAGCTACTACGTTAGCTTTCCCTGGATGGTACTTGATAGCACAGTCATAATCATTCAAGAGTTCGACCCATCGTCGTTGCCGTATGTTTAGGACCTTCTGATCAAATATGTGCTGAAGACTCTTATGATCTGTGAAGATTGTGCACTTTGTTCCGTAGAGGTAGTGCCTCCAAATTTTGAGAGCGAAGACAACCGCTCCCAGTTCCAAGTCGTGAGTGGGATAATTCTTCTCGTGAACTTTTAGTTGTCGTGAAGCATAAGCGATCACCTTCTCGCGTTGCATCAAAACACACCCTAGTCCTTGTATAGATGCATCACAGTATACCACAAAGTCCTCCGTACCCTCAGGTAGTGATAATATTGGAGCACTGCAAAGTTTAGTCTTTAGTAATTGAAAAGCAGCTTCTTGGGCATCTTCCCACTTGTAGGTAATCCCCTTCTGTGTCAAAGCAGTGAGGGGTTGAGCGATTTTTGAGAATCCCTGAATGAATCTGCGATAATAACCTGCAAGGCCAAGGAATTGTCGGACCTCCGTGGGAGTTTTAGGGGCCTCCCATCTTTTAATCGCATCGATCTTAGCGGGATCGACCTGTATCCCGGCCTCGTTCACCACATGACCCAAGAATTGGACCTCACGAATCCAGAAGTCGCACTTGGAGAATTTTGCATATAACTGCTCACTTTTCAGAAGTTCCAAGATCAGTCGTAGGTGTTGCTCGTGCTCTCCCCTACTCTTGGAATAGATCAGAATGTCGTCTATGAACACTATGACAAATTTGTCTAGATAGGGTTTGCACACCCGGTTCATGAGGTCCATGAACACAGCTGGTGCATTGGTCAGCCCGAAGGGCATTACCAAAAATTCATAGTGCCCATAACGAGTTCGAAAGGCTGTCTTTGGCACATCTTCCTCTCGGACTCTCAGTTGGTGATACCCCGACCTTAAGTCAATCTTGGAATAGAAACTCGACCCCTGAAGCTGGTCGAATAGATCATCAATACGAGGTAAAGGGTAGCGGTTTTTAATTGTCACCTTATTTAATTCCCGGTAATCGATGCACATACGGAAACTCCCATCCTTCTTCTTCACGAATAAGACTGGGGCTCCCCACGGTGAAGAGCTAGGTCTGATGAAACCCCTATCCAATAGCTCTTGGAGTTGGGTAGATAGTTCTTGAAGTTCGCCTGGTGCAAGGCGGTATGGTGCACGCGCAACTGGGGCGGCGCCTGGTGCAAGGTCAATTTGGAACTCCACTTGGCGAACCGGTGGAAGTCCTGGAAGTTCCTCTGGGAAAACATCTGGAAAATCTCGGACCACCGGGATGTCCTCGATTTTTGTTTCGACTTCGGCTCGAGTGTCAGAAATGTTAGCCAATATGGCTGGATAGCCCTTCCGTATGCACTTCTGGGCCTTCAAGTAAGAGATGATGCCCACCATGGCACCACCGCGATCACCCTGGACAGATAAGAGTTCCCCACTGGGGAGGGGGATACGAACAACTTTCTCCTTGCAGAGAATTTTGGCGTGGTGCTTGGACAACCAGTCCATGCCAACCACAAGATCAAAGCTTCCTAGGGTGATAGGTAAAAGGTCGATGGCAAACAACTGTCCATCTAGTTCGAGCCCACAGTCACGAAGAATGTGGGTTACCTCAACAGGCTTCCCATCAGCTAGTTCTATAGAGTACGGGGTCTCGAGTAATGTAGGAACTATCCCTAGTTGTCTGCTAAGTTTTGATGACACAAAACTATAGTCTGCACCAGTATCATATAAAACAGAAGCGAGAGTGTCGTTTAAGGAACACGTACCCGTCACGACGTTGTTATCATTCCTCGCTTCCCCAGAGCCAATCACGAATGCTCTACCACGCGCCCCATAGTTGTTTCCGTTGTTGTTGTTGTTATTACCAGTGTTGGTGTTGTTGTTATTTCCCCCATTGTTTCCATTACCGTTCAGCTGGGGACAATTCTTTCTAAAATGGTTCTCGCTACCACACTGGTAACACGCCTTTCCACCCTTCTGTTGCTGACCCTGCGGGGGTGGGTTACCCTGAAGGTTGACTCTACAGTCTTTCTGCACATGCCCCAGCTTACCACAACGATCGCACTTAATCCTGTTACATGGCCCAGAGTGGTGATAGTTGCACTTAGCGCACTTGGGCCGATTTCCGTGATAACCACCTTGAGTCTGAGTACGGTTGTTGTTGTTGTTGTTGTGGTTGTCGTGTTTCTTGTTCGGGTGCTGCTGCTGTTGATTACCATTACCTGGGGGTTTGCCAGACGCACTCTCCCACTTTCTCTTATTATCATTAGTGCCAGAGGATGAAGTACCTCGAGGGGGAAGTAGTCCCTCCTCTACTTTCTGGTCAGTCAGCTGGTGTGCCATGCGAATCACCTGCTGAAGATTGTTGAAGTTGGTAGCAGTAACCATGCCCTTGATCTGCGGCACCAAACCCTTGATGTACAGTTCAATCCGCTTGTAGAGCGGGGTTGAGTAGTTAGGGCACATAGTGGCTAGCTCATGTGACCTAGTGGTGTAGGCTTCAATATCCGACCCCACCATTTTCAGATTCAGGTACTCAGTTTCCAGCTTCTGGATTTCATCCCGAGGGCAGTACTCCTCCCTCATCATCTCCTTGAAGGCATCCCAAGGCGTTGCATTTGCCACATCCACACCCAGTATTTGTTTCTGAGAGTTCCACCAGGATAACGCCGCGTTCTCAAGTGTACCAGCGGCATATTTGACCCGGTCGGCTGGTGGACAGTTGCACATAGCAAAGCATGACTCCACCCTTTCGAACCACCTAAGTAGTCCAACTGCACCTTCAGATCCCCCAAAGTTTTGAGGTTTGCAGTCCATGAAGGTTTTGTAGGTGCAGGCTGGAGGGTGGTGTGGAGGTTGACCTACGTGCAAACACGGGAGTCATATGAGTAATAGAGTTTAACGCTGGAGTTCGTAGAAGGAGTAAAATAAGACGAATTAGTGTTACCAGCTTGGATAGCTGCGAGGGCTGCAACCACCCTGTCGTTGACAAGTGCAGTCAGCTCAGCTTGTGTTAGGTTGATGTGTCCACGTCCATGACCTCTTCCAGCCATAGTAGTTCTACAAATATACTATACCCATGAGAATACAATCGTTTGCACATCACAGTGTACTAGTAAATCACGCACGTATAAATAATAAAATAAAAGTTCAATCAATAATAAAATACCAACGTTCTAAAACAATCCAAAAGATCATCCAGTCGCACGAGATTAAATAAAAGTCATAACATACTAGGAATAAAATAAATAACTAAATAAATAATAATAAATAAAATCAATCGTCGTCCGTAGAGATGACTGATCCTTCATCCTCACTTTCCTCCGGTAACTCCTCAGGTTCTTCCTCCTCTTCCTCTTCTATGAGAGCTGCATCGAGTGCCGCTCCCAAAGCATCAAACTCATCCTCCATGGGTTCCTCCTCGGGGTTCTCTTCCCCAATTGGTTCCAAAGCTTCCATAAGCCGGTTGCGAACCATGGCTAACTCCTCTCGAGTACGCGCCAACTCTTGTTTGGTAGCAGTAGCATCCTGTTTTGCTTCCTCAGCCTCTTTCTTAACTTTCCTTAGTTCGCTGAGTAAGTAGTCAATCTGTCCCGCCACATGTGTCAATGTCTCGTCAGCATTTCTTCTCCAGAACTGAAACTCCTTAATACCAGTGTAAGCATTATCCAACTCAGTGTGTACATGCCTCACCATTCCTGCAAGTGTCATCTCCCACGAGTCCACAATGGGAGGTACTCTAGCTGGCACCCCATAACTCACGACCCACGAGTGCAAAATGTCCGTGAACCAACGCCAACGATTAGTGGCTTCACATGGCTCGAGTGACGAAGATGGGGCCTCATAAGGGTCATACATGGGGCGTCGTCGCCCGTCATGAGCACGGTAAGAGTAATTTTGGTGAGCGGGGTTAACCATAATTACCTGCAATATGTTAGGTTAGTGTTCGAAGTCGAGAATAATAAGCGTGCACTGAAGACGATGAGTGTACTAATACTTATGCTATAATGATTATAGTCTAGAATGCAATGCAATTCCTAGTTCACTATAACCAATGACTCTGATACCAATCTGTCACACCCTCAAATTTCCACTGCGGAGTTTTACCGCGAGATGCATGACAAACCAGGACCCATAGCCATAAGTATCATGAACGACTCTAAATGCCCAAACCATTTAGTTCGTTTTTAAGAAAAAGTTTCAAAGTTTAACCAAGCAATTTAAAGTAACGCGGAAGCATAAACAAAGTAAAACATTTGCAAAAGTCTGCGCAAGACAACGCGCCCAAAACCAAAGTTTAAAAGTACGAAATAATAAATATTCATAACCCAAGACACAAATGATGCATGCCCTAAAACGTGCTCCGTACCTAAGGACCTGCAAAGCATGCTAAAATGTGTCAACATAAAGTCGGTGAGTTCACAATATAAGTAAGCGATGAAAATAAAAGCGTAGGTTCTCAAAACCCCAAAAGTCAAGTGTACAACGTTGGCCTCTCAGAACCTGTAAACAATGGCTAATTCAAATGTCAGGGGTAGCTAGCCCACTCATGATAACTAAAACCGGCGAATACCGAACTACTAATGAACAAGTTCCCATAACCGGGATAAAGATGCCTTGCATCATTGTCCATCGACAATGATTATGTTTGAAGCTAATAGTTCACATCCGTGCTCCCAGCACGATGTGAGGTTTGTTAGACCTAATAGCGCTATCAACTAATTAACCCGCTTGCCCAACCGGCAATTGATTCGGTATTTTGAAGGACTTAAAAGATGTGTTTGGTTTAGTTCATCAAGGACATATATATGAATCAGTAAAAATAGATTCACCACGTGAACCATGCACCCCAAAACCGGGATGTGTAAAAGAAAGTTGTCTCAAGATAGACTAGAAAACGTTACCAATGTAGTCTCAACCCGAGACGCATGCTTTGAGAAAAAGTAGTGAAACTCACCTTATCGCGTAAGCAAAGAATCCGCACAGCAAGTATTATATGCTACCGACACCCTAATAACAGTGTCACTACGTGAGTATAGGCGTAACATCATTACGCCATATAACTCGTTTGTCCAAGGCGTCTTAATATTCAAAAGTGTGTATGCGACGCCTAGTGATTCTACATGCAATAGTAAACCCTACGGACTCGTTGGTGAATGAGTTGGTTATAATTAGTTTCTACAGCCCGTATGTGTCATAAACATGTGTACTTCCGTTATATGTCAATTTTAGATCACCTAAGACCTCAAGTAATCACATAAGCACATAATACACAATCTGTGTTTTCAGGACAGATTGTGCGCCATCAAAACGAATTTATTTAAAATAGTAAATCAGTGAGTTATCCTCTCAAATTTTTACTGAATTTTCTTTGGGATTCACTTGGCAATACCTATTTTGTTTTAGTCTTAACTCTTAACACAAAAATAATTAAAATTCGTCCAACTCAGCTATGTTCAGAAACACTCTTAACAGGTCAGTTTGGTAAATAATTTCCCAAAAATTGTGTATTCATCCAAACGGGATAAATCCACTTGGAAAACTTGCTACACTCCAATATTAACCTTTTGTAAAACTTTCAAGACTCAACTCTTTATAAAACATGAGTTATGATATTTCAAAGTTGACTCAATTTGACACCCGAAATTCTGATCTGACCTATTTTCAATGAAAATTCCAAAAACGACCCATCCGGCGTCCAAAACACATGATTTTACCCATTATGAAAATCTAAGACCAGGTGTGACCTAACCATGCCAAGAAAACACTAAAATCATTATGTTAGAGCCGTGTTACAGCTCCTACAAATTTGACTAACCATTCTGTCCAGATTTTAGTTTCGCCTAAATCATACTTTAATCGCCTACCGTGTGCATAAAAACTATTAACAATCATCAATTATCAACACAAAACATTCCTAATACCTATTCCATCAGATTCTATGATTAAACATGTCAAGACCAAAGCTTTAAGAATCAAAACACCAATTACTTGCGCAACAAGTATCCTATGATGTTACTAAGCGTTTATGAGTATGTTTAATCCATTTAATCTTCAAAAAGATTCATGCTTTAATGTTTTATAACCTCATTCAGACCTGGACAAACTTGTTATATGACTTTTATTAATGAAAACACAAGATAGAAGTATAAGAAATCGTAAAATATACCCTTAGCTCTCCCAATCGATCAATCGCGCGCCTTGGAGCCTCCCAATTGATGATCTTGAGCCTTAGCAGGGGTTGTTTGAGTGAAATATTCGTGTGGGGCAGTAAGGGGGCGATTAGGGTTGAGTATGAGGGTTGCATGGGAGTTAAGGATGCTTAAATATGAGTTTGAGGCGGTTTAGATCCGTCAGGTCAAATGGAGCGGCCGCTCGGTGCCTGTGAGCGGCCGCTCACAGGTCCGGGTGGCGCGCTTTTGCCTCGTTTCGCCTCCTGACGCGTTATCCTTCGACGTTTTCGTTATTTCGGACCATAACAAGTGTAACCCCATGCATTAAGACCCTAATCAACCTCATGCTCCACTTTTAATGATTTCTATTAACGTGTTCGGTTTAGGTTCACATAATCACGTATGGTTTTCACATAAGTTTGTCAGGTATCACCGAGACACATAAGTTTATTTTTCACCAACGTCCGAGGTTCACTAATCATGCAATCACACATTGACTCATAACCATGCACGTATGTCTTATCTAACTAACCCTAGTTAAGTATAATGCAAGGAATGTAACTAGAGTTTAGTTAAAGTGAGAACCTGAATTTTCGGGGTATCACATCCCACACTTGCCACATTTTCCTTTGGTGTTTTTCCTAGACAGTGTGCCCCCTGATACCAGATCATCCCTTTCAAACTCTGATCTCTTCCTAACCTTCTTAGGTCTTCCAACTTGTGTGTGATGATTTGGTGGTGTTAAAGTTGTAGGAACTTGAGACTTAGGGCATAAAGCTCTGCCATTGATTGGGTTAATCTTAAAGGAATAAACCTGTCTCCACCTATCCATTGTATACACTGGATTAACCCAACTCTCCAATGCCCCAACTCTACCTCCATTAGTAGCTTTGAACCAAATTGCAGCAACTGCATGTCTGCAGGGCATTCCTGTCCATTAAAGTAACAAAATTTAGCATTAATGAATGAAAGTGACAACATTTGAATTGAACAAGATATACATACCTGTTATTTCCCAACCTCTGCAAGCACAAGTCTTTTCAGCCAAATCCACAACACGTGTGTGACCAGGTTTACCACTGACTCCATATTTATCCCCCCATTCCACTGCACATGATAGAAGGTTGCATCTCTTCTGATTGTCTCAAACATTTGTGTGGCCTTAGGTGTCAGCAGACCTTCACTGGTCTCTATATCATGCAACACTGAAACAATCCTCCTCATGCAATACTCCCTGATGTACTCAAGTGCATTAATGATGGGCTTGTCTCTTCCTTCAACTATCTTTCCATTGAATGTTTCACACATGTTGTCATCATCTTGATTTGGCAATGGTCCCTTATCATTAAAAAACATGGCATCATTAACCTCTAATGGAGTTAACCTACCCTTCCCAACCACACTAGACTCCACACCATCACAGTTTTGACCAGCCCCACTAGACTCCAGACCTTTGCCTAATCCACTAAAGTTTAAGTTTCTGACTACATTTAGCTTAGCAGGGACTAGTGCATAGGGTCCAGGTTCATCAATTTCTTCAATGGTCACACTGTGTTTAGGTTTAGTTGGTGTCAGCAACATTTCCTTTATGTTAACTAAACCATGTTGAGTAAACACATTGATTAACTTATGCACTCCCACATGTTGAGCAAGCCTCAACACATCCTGATCAGAAGTTAGGTCTTCAATACCATCATCTAAATTTTTTTCAGGATTTTGGAAAAAGTAATAAATATGATCAACAACAGAGTATCCTAACAGACCCATCATTAAATAAACTTCATGCACAGAGAACATATCAATATCACACAAGTCAATATAGTCAATCGTACCACCTACATACTCACGGCCTAGACTTTGAGTCAATCTACCACCATGATGAAGCTTTATACTGAAGAAATGGGGCATTCCAACTGCAAAATTTAAAAAAAAAATGAACTTTAGACATCATTCAATAGAAAAATCAACAATATCAGAAAACCTAGGTTACAACTTACAGTATACATCATCGAGATCAACATTAAGCCTTGGTCGTCGTATGGTCCAGCCATCATCCCAGCCATCCTCCCACGTCATTGTTGTGATCGTGAAGTAGAAGAGAAGAAGAAGATGATCGATAAAGTAGAAGGTGGATTATGATTTTCTCTGACAATATGAAGGATTTTATAGAAGAAAATGGGGGGTGGGAAATGGGCAGATGAAATGAAGAACATACCCTCACGTGCCCCCCACATGACCTGACTTAACGTTAAAAACTAACCAAGTTAGGCCCTTAGGACAGTGGGTGTAAGGGTTTTAGGTCGTTAAGGACGAAACACATCAACTGAAACGCGAAAGGACATCCACTGAAAAATGGCCAAATCCTAAAGGATGAAAAGTGTAATTTGTCCTAATTCATATGTGATTAACGTAATTAAGTGCAAATACGTGTTAATTATTTAACTGAGGCCTTAGAGAATAGTAAATTCCCATATGATGCATAGGAATGCATACGTTTAATGGTAAAACATGATAGGATCATGTGCGAATAAACTTATCCGGTATGGACGTTGGTGATTACCCGGTCAAAAATAAATAAACGAAAAGGATCCCGGACACCCAAGATATAAAATAAAGGGTATTTTCACAAAATATAATGTGTTTTGGAACTCCAAAACCATAAGTGAAAACTTTCCATACAAATCTCCTGGTAACGAATAAACTGCGCGTACCGCACCCGGTACGCGTATAACTCATAATTTCACCCGACAAGAGCCTAAATAACCAATCAACACTTAAACTAGGCTATGTTTAAGGGTTATTAGAGGCACTTATAATGTCCGAATAACACGCGATTAAAATTCGAAAAATGCCCGAACGACACCTGAACGACGAAGGATTAAACTTAACTTATTGTTAACAAATATTTTGTGTTGTGGACCTCACCAAACTACCCTCTAGAACCGGCCCAACCCCTTTGCACCATACCATGATCTTTCTTTTGGTGTACTAAGAGATCTAGAGGTGATATGGGAGGCATGGTGTGGATTTAAATCATAATATTATAAGAAGATCATATCCTTGTGAGATCCATTATAAATTCTTTTCTTTTGCCTTCCAAGTCTACGGCCAAACATCCCTAGCCACACTCCATATAAGATTTCCTATTACATGAAAATCCATGTTTTAAGGGATCACAATCCAAGTGAGATTATATAGGAGATTGCATGATGTCCTTGGAAGATTCACAATCCTTTTTGCCTCTTTGAAACTCACGGCCATATACACATACATATAATCCACCAAAGATCATTAGTACATCATACAATCTTCACTAGATTTCACATAATCCATGGTAGATACATATGATCTTTGGAGATATTGAGAGGGTTATATTAGGAAGCATGTGTGCATACATGAAACAACAAAGCAAAATCTTTTTCTTCTTTTCTTCTTTGATGCCGTGAGATTGCAAGAGCCCACACACACACTTCTTTCAAGTTTTAACACCTCCAAATCACTCCTAGACATCCATCTTTCAAACCCCCATTGTATGTTTCAAGCTTGGAGCTTAACCACTAAGGAAGAACACACTAAACCCTATCATAATCAAGCATTGAAAGCTTCCCTAGCCTTGTGCTAGTTGTAAGTATTCTTGATCATGTTATGTCTTTAAAAAGTTTATGTTTATTAGCTTAAAGCAAGTTGTACAAGGGGTGGACTTGAATAAGCTTTTCATAAGAAAACATATGATTTTAAAGACTAAAAATGGTGTTTAGTTAGTGTAAATAAATTGAAAGTTTAGTGATGGATGTTAAGCATTCTTGTAGTTTTGATTAAAATGATGAATACTTGAAGAAAAATAGTGATTTGAGTAATAATTGTTAATGGAACTTGGATGAACTTGAAAGTGATTTTAATCATCATAAATTAAAGATATAAGACTTGTCTAAGTGTTATTTTTGTTAGAAAACTAGTATTATAAAAATCACATTATTAAAGTCTACTAACTTGAAAAATGGAAATTGGACTTGTTGGACAAAATACACAAATCACACATATTAGTAGCCTTATTAAGGGTATATGAGACTATTAAAAGTGTTTAAATGTAAAAATAATCTAACATTATAAAGATGATCCTTTAAAGTCCACAAGTTTGGGAGAAAAATGCTAATCTTGAAAGTTAGTATGGAAAAATGCAACTTTTATAAGTTAAGGGACTAATGTTGTAACTTTAAAAGTTGAGGGACTAAAATGGATATTTTAGAAACTTAAGTCTAAAAATGCAACTATGGAAAGTTTGGTGTCAAAAGTATAAATAATAATTTTCCAAGGTTGATTTGGTAAATACTAGTAAACATTCTTATGTATTTTGTATAAAAATGTATTTTTATAAAATGGAATTTTATAAAAATATGGACTTTTTCTAACATAAGAATTATTATAAAAACAAAGGTTTTTATAAAAATGCTAGACAAATTAAAAACTTGGGAAAAACTTATATAAAAATGAACACTTTGATATAAATGAGAATATAAAAGTGTCACACCCTCAAATTCCACATGCGGGGTTTTACCGCGAGGCGCGTGGCACACCAGGATCTCAGTCAACGATCACAATAAACATACAACAAACATGCATTCATAAATATTTTTAAAACCAAAATATCATGCTTTGAGCCGTAAACCAGCAGCGGAAGCATTTCTTGTTTACAACCAAAAGACATATCATTGTTTACAAAACATTGTTTAATATGCTTCAAAATATTAGACGCTGTGCATGACTTCATGCGCCTAGCCCATTGACTGCTACTTTAGCGACCTGAGAAAACATGCCAAAAATGTCAACATATAATGCTGGTGAGTTCACATGTTTTCTTTTATAAAAGCGTTGTTATAAGTTCGGTAAGATCATATCTGTTACTACTATGTTATGAGAACGTTAGCTAGACGTTAAGTGTTGCTACTACTGCGGTTGGGAACCCATTACTAAACCGGTATAAGTGTTGAAGCCAGCCCAGACGGACGGGATTACCGATGCCTCGGTAACCCCCAAAGTATTAGAGACAATATGCACCCGCCCGGCTCCCAGCCGTCGGGTGGGGTTTGTAAGGCCCAATAGATCTAGCCACATTTCCCCCGTTGTGCATCCCCGCACATTCATGGTTACCCCCTGAGACTTTCCACCTATCACATTTCGGCAACTTCCCAGCATAAACCCCCGGTTGTCGCTCAGACGACGATCCCCCAACGTCAGACCTCTTCACCTGCTGATAGGGCTGTAAACAAACCAAACGTTCGGTGAACAGTTCGTAAACCGTTCGGCGGGAAGTTCATTTGTGTCCGTTTGTTTAATAAACGAACGAACACAAACAAAAAATTCCGTTTGATTAACTAAACAAACAAACACAAACAAATGTCTCGTTCGTTCGATTGCGTTCGTGAACGTTCGGCAATTTGTTTGTTTACGTTCGTTTATTTATATCCATTTGTTTATGCTTGTTTATGTTCGATCACTAGTTAAAACTTAGGATAATTATGAACTTTTGAATTAGGAATATCATGTATTCATGCATATGCCTAAGTAATTTTAAATAATTATGTCTAAGTTAGTACAATTTGACTTATCGACATCGTTTACTAGATGTACTTTGTCTAACGGTTAATATTAACAATGTTTTTTTTAGTTAGTTGCATATTAAATGTTTGTTTTTATTTGTTTGTGTTCAAGACCCGTGTTCACGAACAGTTCGCAAACAACTGAATTTCTTAACAAACAAACACAAACACAGAATTATGTTCGTTAGTGTGTTCGTGAACGGTTCGTTTGTCCAAGAAACCTTAACAAACAAACACGAACAAAGCCTTGTTCGTGTTCGTTTGGTTCGTTTACAGCCCTACCTGCTGAGGCTGAGCTGAACTCGAGCCTTTACCCACACCTTCCCATTTTCGCTTGTTGCTCTCAGGAGTCTTCACAGTAGTGCCTCGAGGAGGCAAGACCCCTTCAGCTACCTTCATATTGGTCAGTCTGTGAGCCGACCGAACCACCTCAGAATAAACAGTGAGATTACCCGCAGCCACCAATCCCGCAACCTCCGACACCAACCCAGAAATATAGTGCTCGATCCTCCGATATTCCGGTGTGTTCAGATCGGGGCACAACACCGCCAACTCATTGTGCCTAGCAGTGTAAGCTTCAATCTCAGACCCCACCATCTTATGATTCTAGACCTCGTGCTCAAGCTTCTGAATCTCATCCCTCAGGCAGTACTCATTTTTCATCAACTGAATGAACTCTGTCCAGGGCATAGCATGAGCTTCCCCAATACCCATGGTCTGGGTGGTGGAGTTCCACCAAGTCAGAGCTTGACCCTCCAGGGTCGCAGAAGCATACTTCACCCAGTTGCCTTCCGGGCAACTGCACATCGAGAAAACCGATTCAATTTTCTCCAGCCAGCGGAGCAGTCCCACTGCCCCTTCAGTTCCACTAAAATTGTGGGGCGTGCAATCCATAAACTTCTTGTAGGAGCACTGGGGTGGAGGGGGATTGACAGCACCACCTGGAACAGACACACAGGTGAAAATCAAGAAAAGGTACAGTACCATAGAACAAGGTAGGATAGGTGGGAATTGACGTACCACCCATAACATTATGAGCGGCTTGGAATGCAGCCAATGCAATGTTCACGTGCTGCTGCATCAGGTTGTCCAACTCCGCTTGGGTCATATTAATGTTCCCACGGCCACCGCCGCCACCACGGCCGCTAGCACGACCGCCAGCACGGCCGCCTCTGCGACCTCCACGAGCTCCCGACATCTTCTGTCACAACATGAAACAAAAGATTTAGGCCTGCCCGTGGTACAACCCATTAAGAACTTTAAGGAACTAGACCGAGCCCAGTTCGGGTCCATCCGTTCAAACACAAAGTCCACTAGGGCTCCCATGCATCACAGTTTATAATCTCGTGTGCACCCGACGTGATAAACTATTCTACATGGTCCTCCAGGCGTGCTTTAAGTTTGAAGTTCAAGTCACCGAACACTAACGCCCAATCATGGTATTATCATAAGTATAAGTATAAGATAGTATGCATAAGAACGAGCGTGTCCATTAGGGCATAGAAGGGAGATGTCCGAATCCCCGGACAGATCTCGGGAGTATGTCGAAACTGCCCCAATGTACACTGTCGTCGAGAAAGTTCAATAGCATATCATTCGCCGTCGAAACATGGTAAGGATGGGTCAAGTGATAGAATGATAAGGAGTAAACAGATGATGTAGCGTAGAAGATGATGACACCGACACCCCCGACAAGTCGTATTGTTACCCACATGTTAAGACTCGACTATCTGTGACCGTCTAGTGTGTGCGACTCAGTTATAGACTAGACTCTACATGCAGTCATAGTTCACTATAACCGTTGGCTCTGATACCAATCTGTTACACCCTCAAATTCCACATGCGGGGTTTTACCGCGAGGTGCGTGGCACACCAGGATCTCAGTCAACGATCACAATAAACATACAACAAACATGCATTCATAAATATTTTTAAAACCAAAATATCATGCTTTGAGCCGTAAACCAGCAGCGGAAGCATTTCTTGTTTACAACCAAAAGACATATCATTGTTTACAAAACATTGTTTAATATGCTTCAAAATATTAGACGCTGTGCATGACTTCGTGCGCCTAGCCCATTGACTGCTACCTTAGCGACCTGAGAAAACATGCCAAAAATGTCAACATATAATGCTGGTGAGTTCACAGGTTTTTTTTTCTAAAAGCGTTGTTATAAGTTCGGTAAGATCATATCTGTTACTACTATGTTATGAGAACGTTAGCTAGACGTTAAGTGTTGCTACTACTGCGGTTGGGAACCCATTACTAAACCGGTATAAGTGTTGAAGACAACCCAGACGAACGGGAATACCGATGCCTCGGTAACCCCCAAAGTATTAGAGACAATATGCACCCGCCCGGCTCCCAGCCGTCGGGTGGGGTTTGTAAGGCCCAATAGATCTATCCACATTTCCCCCGTTGTGCATCTCCGCACATTCATGGTTTCCCCCTGGGACTTTCCATAAAAGCCGCATAGTACATGAAGTAACCATAGTATAACATGATCTTTAATGAGTAAATAAGTAAGTAGCATGTTTCTCCCCCGGAAGCAAAACGGTAAAAGTGGGGCTGTGACACTCACCTCGGATTGCGTTACTTGAAAATAGTTAAGTAATTATGCTATGATAGCCCCAAATAGCGGCGACCTATCATAAGATGTGTATAAGTATCCGGACTAATAACCCGCAGGTTAACTAGTCCCCGAATGTCCAGACCATGACCATAAACGTTTGAAAACACCTTTGACTGTTAAACCGACCGTACCAGACAAGACTCGACATCCCATTGGTGACCCGACATCTCATGTGTTAGACAAATACAAGACATCATGCAACATATGCAATTAAACACTTAATACGCGCAAGAGTTCACCTAGTCTAGCATAATGTTCAATTAACGCATAAACAGGTCCGAACACGTGTTACTAAGCCATTGGGTGTATCCCGGGGTTCCTATCATGTTCCTAGGTGTCAAATCATGTTCCGGGATGTCAAAATACGTTTACGACAGCAGTACACGCAATTAGAAACTTACATACGATTAGGAAAAGTCAACTAGTGAATAGTGAGGTCAAACTGGCGAGTAGGGTGCTATTCGCCTGATGTATCAGGCGAATAGACTGTAATCGCCTGATACATCAGGCGAGTAGGATCCTATTCGCCCCAAGCACTGCTGTCGCGCGTTTTCGCGCGTTAAACCCTCCAAATCAGATCCGAAACATGTAAAAACACCCAATATCAAAACTAAACTATTAGCCAAGCCATTCCACGCAAAAACCCCCAATTTATCTCTGCTCTAACGGCCTCGGTGCGATTATTTCCAAAAATGGCAAAATACTAGGTTTCATTAACTATGAAATCTTTCCTTAAGTAGTAAAGATCAGATTACACCTCCTACAACTTGCAATTCATCATCCCTATGTTATAGCATCATTCTAGCATGATTCCTAACCATAAACAAGCAATGAATCATATCATAACATCCTAATTCTTCAAGAATCACCCAAATGGGTCAAAATGCATACTTTCATCTAAACACTATAACAATAGCTTAAACTCATAGATAATCACCCTAACAACTCCTACACATCAGAAGTACATCAAATTCATGGAAACATTCATGTTATAATCACCAAAAATCATCATATGCATCAATACTTCACATAAAGCAAGTATTATGGTGTAGACATGTTTTAGAACTCATTTCCAAGGTTTTTAAAGACTCATTCTTATCAAAATAAGGTCTGGACTTTTGGGGAATCAAAACAATAACATTACAAAGGTTTAGGATGAAGAACACACCTTGGATTTTATCAAAGAAAGGTGTGTAAGCTTGGAAATGGTGAGTTTTGAAGCAAAACAAGTTCCAGAGGTGTTTCAAGGTGTGTGGGAGGCTTAGGGTCAGTTAGGGTTGCACAAATCGTGTTTGGGGAGTCAAGGGTTGTATTTATAGGTGTTTTGACTCGTGCACATTAGTACAGGCGAGTAGGAGAGCAGTTCAGGCGAGTAGGGCTCCTAATCGCCTATATACTGGCGATTAGAGCCCTATTCGCCATCAGACTTCCTCTAATCGCCTATACAGGTGGCGATTAGGAGCTCTCCAGGCTCCTAATCGCCTGTATGGTTCCAGAACGGGTTTTTGGCGTGTTAAACACTATTTTAACACATATAAACATGTATTCACATACCGACAAGTCACATAATGATTACAAACACATAATGCACGATAACTAACACGTTTACATCCGTTCACCAATTCCCGGGACTCGAGACTTGCGTGTGTACGTTAAACCCGACGATTCCACGAATCACCAATCCTTGTACACATGGTTATGGACCGACTCCCGATGATCCCGCGGATCATCGTAACGACTCCCGATGATTCCCAGAATCATCGTAACGACTCGACTGACCCAATTAAGTACGTAATATGCATGACTCGCTAAGGTAGACTTACTAGTTTAGTCAATGTTACTAACCTGAGTTTGTCGGGTGTCACAAAAAGTGTTGGAACATTTTTGTATATAAGTTGTCAAGTTTTGTGTTAAAAATACAAAAGTATTTTAAAACCTTCCAAGTAATATGTGTTGGGAATTAGAAAATTGAATAATATTTCTATAAAACACATATTGGAAAAACTTGGAAAAATTAACTATACATATATGTAGGTTAAGAAATCGGACTTGGACGTGTTAACGAACAATGACGTAAAAGCGGACAAACGAGAAAAATATCGTTACGGCAAGATAAGTAAATATATATTTTAAGGAGTAAAATATATAACTTGGGTGAAAAATTACATAACACTTTCCTAAGTGTTGGAGAAATATTCGTGGGAGAAAACATAACGTAAATAACCTAACGATTAAAAACGTTAAACGAACGTATGGACTTAACGAGGGAAAATACATATATATATATATATATATATATATATATGTCCAGCTCGACGAAATTCTAGTACATCTACTTAATGGGAAAGTAAATATACGGGAAGGAAAACCGAGACGAGTAAATAGCATATATATATATATATATATATATATATATATGTATACCGAACCGACGAGATCCTAGTATATTTACTTAATGGGAAAGTAAATATACGGTGTGGTGAGTCGAGTCGGGCGTTAAGAATATACTATCGAACGGCAAGACCTTAGTATATTTATTTGAATGGGAAAATAAATATGCGGTAAAGTGAGTTGGGTCGAGTGTTAAAATATATTATATCGAACGATACGATCTTAAGTATAATTATTTAATGGGAAAATAATTATACGTTAAGTGGAGTCGAGTCGAGGATAATATTATACAAGTTAAAGAAATATTAATGCGAATATATATAACTTGTAAGAAAAGGGTAATCCATCGCCAACGAACCTAGGATACACGTTTAATTAAACGGGGAATTGGAATAAATCGTGGTTTGGGAGTTGGGTGTACAACTTGCCGAAGCACATGCACTATAGGTATAGTGGCTTATACGTCTAGGACGTTTGTAGGTGTTTGACCTCAAGCTTACTATTCTCTCTTTGAGCCAAGCACGTATTCAGGTGAGTCTCACGGCCCCATTTTAAACTATTTTACGTTTTTTGGGGGAAAGATATGTTAGGGAAAATGTTTGACGGGATAATTACTTGAGTTGTGATCACCACTCGGGGTTGAGTCCTCTCTTCTATAACCATTAATTCAGGGAAATGAAACCGAAGGAATATTTGGATAGTACTATTGGTGCCTGACAAGGCCCACCCCTAATCGATAGCGTTGATTATGCATCGGCGTATGCCAGGGGTGCACGTATTCTGAAATTAAGTCGTGGGATAGTGAGTAACGACTTGGAGTGGAGCATTATTATTAGTCTTGGTTTGGTTATAGGCTCAAGTAGAATTGTAGGAATTTGCAACTCCTATAAATTGTCATAACATGGTATTTCCCAAGAAATAAAGTTTTGGAAACTAAAACCTGTGAACTCACCAATATTTATATATTGACGATTTTTAAACATATCTTTTAGGTAATTGAAGGAAGACAGGAAGTGGCTAGCAGGGTGGGGGAATCTCATACTAATCGCGTCGAATAACTTGGGGTTTTGTTATTATTTCCCAAATATTGGGATATATTTTGGAAACCCCCTTGATGTATTAAAACAAGTTATTTTGGATATGTAACTCTAAAACTTGGTTTGACGTGACAATAAATGAGCCATTTTGATTAATTACTTATAGTTTGCGTTAATCTTGACTTTATGCCATTAAACCGTCGCGCCACGTGTTTCCGCCATTGGCGTGGTGTGACAAAACATATTTAATTACATATTATAAAATCAGTTAACACACTTTATTGTAATTAATAAAATGTAGCCAACTAGTATGCCAGTCAGTGTGGTTGGAATCACCAAAACTGGTGTTTGAAAGTTTGTTCGACGGACTTTGGCTACACAATGATGTAGTGGACACATGGAGTGAGCTACTAAACTATGAAGAAATGAATAAGAGTGAGGGCTCAGTTTTTAGGTTGTTCTGCACAATTTAAACCATAGTAAGTTTGTTCGTTATTAAATGCAAGTATTGTTCATTATTAAACGCAATTAGTGTAAGTTTCCTGAGTATTAAAAGCAAGTAATATTCATTATCAAACGCAAGTAGTATAAGTTTGTTCACTATTAAACGCAAATAATGTTCATTATTAAACTTAAGTACTATAAGTTTGTTCATTATTAAACGCAATTAATGTTCATTATTAAACGCAAACTTTTATCCTTGTACACGTGCAACCTCATAAGTATTATTTCAATGTTATAAATGTACTAGATATTTGCCCGCGTTGACACGCAGTTTACCAACGTACGATTATTTGGAGTAGTATAACGTATAAGAAAAATAAAGTAGAAACATTTTATTAAAATTTAAAAGCAACGAATACACATTTATTCAAATATCGCTGAAAATTTCCTTATAAACAACATTTTTTGTTTTAGTCATCACTTTCCCATCAGCATCCAGTATAAGTAACTTCACGCCTGCCCTGCTTTTAACTCTTGATAATGCGACATAAAGCTGGCCGTGTGAGAATACAGGGTTTCTTAAATACAATCCAACCTTTGATAAAGACTATCCTTGGCTTTTATTGATGGTCATTGCAAAACATACGCTTATTGGGAATTGACGCCTTTGGAACTTTACTGGAATCTTGATATCAGATGGTATCAAATTTATTCTTGGAATAAGAGTTTTGGTACCAATGTTTCCACCTGATATGATCTCGGCTTCAATAACACGCTTTGCAAGTCTGGTGATTCGTAATCTCGTTCCATTGCACAAACCATTTTGTTGATCTATGTTTCTCAACAACATGACGGGTACACCAACTTTAAGGTAACGAATTGTCTCACACCATAAACAAACATAGGTGGACTTATAAATAATGTTATGATTCTTATAAACAATTCAACATAACGTATAAATAATTAAAATTTATTCAACAACGCAACAATTATTTGACAAAGGTAACGAAAAAAACATAAAGTTCAAACCAACAATTAATTCAAATGAAAAATAGTAGCAAACATCAAACAAACCATAATAAAAAACAAATTGTCTCACACCATAAACAAACATCCAGAAAATATCCCAAAAAAATAGTAAACAAACGGATAAATGTTCTTATTTTTCAAGCTTTGGGATCAACAGGGGGATCTCAACTGATTTGTCCGTGCAAACTTTCTTATCACCCTTACGCACTTTAGTAGTAGACTCACTTGCATCATCTTCTAGACCGTAAACTTTGTCAAGGCTACGCTTCACTTCCTGCTCGTCATGGACAAAACTAACTCTGCAAGATGATTCTGGAGTGTTGTTATCTCCAACAGAATCCTACAAAAGTAAAACAAAGGTAAAAAGTTTTATAATAATAGCAATTTAAATTTAATTGCGTGAGTGATTTAAGAGGTGAAAAGAACCTTAAGAGAGACTGCATTTTGTGTAGACGATTCAACTCCATCCAAGCTTTCAAATCCAGGTTGATCCACCTAAAAACATTAAAGGATTTGTATGTGTCAGATTATATAGTAAAACAATAAGAATTATTTATAAAATCAACTTATAAAGGAATATAGGACGGGAATAAAAACCTGAATATCGGAGAACTTTTGTTCTAGTGAAGAAAGTATCAATGACTCATTCGTAAACTTACGTATACTATATCCGTCTAGGTGCTTGTCAATATTGAATTGACCCACTTTAATTTTGAACGCAAACTTTTTGTCTTCAAGAGCATGAAACTCAGTTGGAGTTGTTTTTTCTTCACCAGAAACCTTAATAACAAATGACATACATAATATTAAGTAAAATAAGTAACTTGTTTTGGACTGAATATAAACAACTTACCTGCTTAGATTTTTCTAAAAGTTGCATTGCTGACATTCCCAGCAATTTCTTTGCTTCACGATCAAACAAAGTAAGGGATGTAATACCAGTAAAATCTTGAACCCTTAAAGGAATTCTAAACCTACATTTACAAATTACAAAATATTATTAAACAAATTTAATAGTGTTTTACTTTAAGATGTACATATTTAAGATAAAGCCTACACTGGATCAGCAGAGACGATGTGCTTTGGACATTCTTTATTGGGGCAAACTAACACATGTTTAAACGAAGTAACATCTGTTTCTTCATTATCATCAGGTAAACTTAAGGTCGGCTCCACCTTGTGATTACAGTGCTCACATCCCAAATAATACCACTCATCTTTATCATCGACACCCTTAATGGTTCCAAGAACAATGACCTGTTTGTTAACCTACAAAAGAAACAGGGATAGTTGTTAAAAATGAATTTTAAATAAAACTTGTATATAATGATATGATAAATCAATTGAGTCTTACCTCTGTTATCAAAGGAAGATCACGAATAGTGCTGAAAGGGGTTTTATTCAAGAATTCATCATTAATATTCATACTACCAGACGATCCAAGAGATCGTTGTACAGAAGATGATTCCGTAGAAAAAAACTTTTCAATATAACTGTAAATTTAAAAAAATTAATATAACATATATATCATAACTCAAATATTTAGATATATGTAAATAATTACAGGATAATTTAAACATATCACCTTTTCTTAAAAGCACGAATATCGTCAATATCTTCATTGATAAACAGTCGAGTTATATTGAACCCATTTTGCAAACTTATATTACCTTTAAACAAAAAAAAAAGCAAGCGTTATTTTTTTAAAAAAAGTAATAAAAATGTCAATTGTAATACAAACTGTAAGAAATGACAAACCTTTATAATTGGTAAAGCTACCAAATTGAACAATGAGAACAACATGGACTTCAGCTTCATTCTGCTTGATGTACTCAAACATCTGCTCACTATATTCATCCCACAAAGAACATGACATTTTTACCCCACTACATACAATACATTTTTTATTAGATCACTCATAAATTTCAAACATGTCTTCCTAAGTATTGATCGTAGAAATGACACATGAATATAACATCAAAGATTATGAGATAATAAATTATGATTCGAAAAAATGAAACACATACTCTAGATCAATCAAGATAAGGTTCATTTTCATTTTCAACCCAGCTTTTGTTTCTAGAGGCTCGGGTGGACTCCATTCTTCAACAAACCCAATGAAATCTAAAATATTTAAAATGTTATTTCAACTAATATATAAGAAGACAAATTATAAGAATAAATATATATAAAAGATTGAGGTTTCGAAAACTACCAATCCTTTGTTCCTGAGAAAGGTTACCAGACTTAATAGACTCAAAAGAAGAGAAATTAAAACCATATTGGCTACCATCAAATCTGTTACACTTTGTAAGATTTGTTTCAAAAGTAAACGATAATATGTCATTTTTAGAAAAGTGTTTAACAGATTTGTTATCCGCTAGTTGTGGTCTATAGATATAATATGCTTCATTTTCACGTAGAAATTTTTCATGCTTCTTCATGTATCTATTCCACACAATCGCTTGCATTTTAGAACCCTGCGTGAAAATATGTAATTAGAAAACATAGTTCTACGATCAATAATATTAAATGCAGTTGTGTAACATATATGTGACAAAGGAAATGATGATATCAAATCTAACCTGTTCATCCATAACAACCATATCAATGGCAAGAGTTTCACCTGGTATCTTTCGATTTGCTCTCTTCCAAAGTCTAAGTACCTTAACTTTGATTGTGTACTGACTCAGCCGCCATGTTATGTCATTCAAAAATGTTACATTATTTGGATCCATCTGCCTGCATGTGTGTAATATTTATCACAAATAACCGCGGACTAAAAAATGTTAGTACTTTTGTGATATATAAATAAACAATGTAAGAAGGTTAAGTAATATATGCTACCTGCGAAAGTGTAGAAGAAAAAGATTGAATGATAATGGATTGAATTGTACATCTTAATATAATTTCGTATAGCTATCATAAATAAGGAAGAAATGTTGTATTTTTAGTATTGATTATATAAATAGGAAACGAAATATGAAATGACAATCTAATTGATTAAGTTTAAAGGTTTCCATAATACATTTTCAATCAACTTAAGTGGTCAAAGTTTCCGAAATTATGAAAATAATTGTTGTTTCCGAAACCTTATTGTAAAAAAGTCAACGACTAATATTAGGATATGAAAATGCTAAATTATAGCGTGATTTATATAATAAGTATAAAAAGTAATCAATTAGATATCCTTAATTTATTGTCTTTCCAAAAATCTTGTTTGTCAAATTAAAACGTTTTTAATTTGTAAATTATTAATTAGTTTTGACTTTAAAATATTAAAAAACATTTTCTTTTTTTTTTTTTAAAATGGTATTAGAAAACATTTAACATTTTCAAATAAAACGGTTGACTTTGTTAACAAGCATTCATATGTATTAAACACAAACCATATCACAAATGTATTTCTCAAAAGACATATCAACACAAAAAACACACCAATGTATGTGACCACTAACAGTTAATCACCTTCCCAAAAACCACCATACCAAGGTGGTAACAGTTACACAGCAACACTATATTCACGGAAAAAAGTCAACGACATAAATTAGGATGTCAAAAAGATAAATTATAGCTTGATTGTAACCATAAAAAGTAATCAATTACACATCGTTAATTGATTGTCTTTCCAAAAATCTTGTTTGTCAACATAAAACGGTTTGAATTTGTAAATTATTAATTAGTTTTGACTTTAAAATATTAAAAAACATATATATTTCTTTTAAAATGGTAGATATAAAAATTTGGAAATTTTTCAAATAAATGTTAAAATTTGACATAATAATTCATACATGGATCGTTTTTTACACTTTGTTAAGCTATTCTTATACAAAAAGTTTTTTGTACGAAATTTAAGTTTCTTAATAATGAGAATGTTTAATGTTAATGTAATTTAATTTACCAAATTTAAGTTTTAATCAACAATATTAACAAAGTCAAAAGTTAAAATCTAAACTTGTCTAAATTTTAATTCTCATTATAGCAATCACATCATATTAAGCATATTTACCTAATTATAAAAAAACATATTTCCCAAATCATTGCTAACAACTATTAAGCCATAGAAGATCATATGTCCTAAACACAAACCATATCACAAATATATTTTTCAAAAGACATATCAACACAAAAAACACATCAATGTATGTGACCACTAACATTAATCATCATCCCAAAAACCACCATAACCAAGGTGCTAAGAGTTACCCACAACCACTATATTGATCAAAAAACCACCACCACTTAGGAGCAATAGTATGTGATTCAGATCCAAAAAACTACCACCAGTAAGATAACTAATTACCAGCAACCCTAACTACTTTAGAGAGCTTGAACAGACCTCGTTTTTCAAACCAACGGAAATGCACCTGATCACCAGCCTGCAAATCCATATCAGCAACAAACACAGACATACCTTTGATGTAGTAACGCTTACTGGATCCCCTGTCTTCAATACCAACAGAAACACCCCAACTATTTTGCTCACCATCCTTAATTGTCAATGACCGCGACCTGTTCAAGCCATTGGCCCTCGCCCATTCTGTCTTCATCCGCTAAAACAATAACCATACATGAAATTTGTTAAAAAAAGGTTTATTTAGCATCAATATGATTATAATATATTGCTTTAACATATAAGACTTACAAAATGCTTGTCAACCACAAACACAACTGGAACGGCCCAATCTTCTATATCAGATACATCTTCATCCGATTCAGATTCATCATCCTCAGCTTCCATATCATCTCCATCTGATTCCTCTTCTCCATTATCATCGGAAACAACAATTATTGCCTCATCATTCTGGTGATCATCCTCGGGCTGTTCAACGTCCTCCCACAACTCGGGAGGCAGGGTGAGCTTGTTTTTCTCAAAGATGGACAACTCCAATGTTTTCTGTTAAGTTTTACAATGAAAAACATGAAAAGTGTACAAATTAATGATGTAAATTTCAAAGAAAATTAATGATATTTATTGAAATTTAGAATCGACAAACAAACCTCGTTGTAAATTTCAAAGACCATCAGATGATCTTTTGTTATCTTAAACCTCTGTTTCATGTACGGCCATCCCTGGGTAATGAAAATCTCATCACCATCGTATTCAAGCTGTATCTGGAAAACATGCCCTGCAAGAGAGATGAATATGTAATAACTGTTATCATTATGAACATCAAGATTTAATAAACTCTCATTTTTTGGTAAATCATTATCTAACAAATAATTATATACATGACATTACCTGGAAATGAGCTAACCATAATCGGTTCCATTGGAGGGTTTCGATTGTACAAACCATGATGAACGAAGCAACTTATATGCTGGAAAGTTGAAAAACAATGTTGAAACATTACTACATAATAATTTATTTAATGCGTTATGTCATGGTTCTACACAGCAGTTCAAAAACATACCAGGCGATTCACATCATTGAGTGGGTCATCAAGTTTGCAGTAGAAATACTTGCCTGGTGCAGCTATGGCATCCTGATGAAAAGTGTACATATTAAAACAGTTGAGCATTTCTTCGAACTCAAAAACAAAGTTACAACCACTTGGGTAATTTAGCGTGGTTATCATATGCTTCCAGCCGTTGTAAAAAAACCATTTCCCAGCTATATTCATGACTTTAACTTCAAATGATCTCTCATCTAAAGTATGAATTCTGGTCATGCCAGTAGGGAAGCCATACGTCGTAATCCATTCTTTATATTCGCCAGGCAAGGCCTACAAATCAATACCAAAAACAGTTGATTATAATATAATGTATTGGATTTTCAGTTTGGTGTTCTCCATCCGATGAGCAAATTTATGACGATAAACTGAAATCCAACAAATAAATTTGTTGAATGATTTATGATACATATCAAAGACTGTGCACTGATCGTTTAATATATATTAACAACCAACGGATTTTTTACGCATAACAAAGGTCGCTTACCATACATAGACGTTCTTTGCCCTCTGATTTGACCCAAAATCCGGACACCATTCTGAGACGACCTATAAACCACCTGTATTATCAGTAAAAACAAATTAAAACATGAATTCATATAACTAAAATTGCATCATTAGATGAATACATAAATGACAAATCTGAAAAATTTTAAAACCTCTTAATTTTTGAAAACAGATTAATGTCGCTGAAAGTAGAATTAGTGAAAAACTTAAATTGAAAACCCCAAATCGAAATCTTTATACAATCGAGTCAGATTCACAATGTTCATACAAACTTGCATCAAAACAACATGAATCTAATCTTGTGAAAACCTAACTTTGACCTAACATCATCAATGCCAAATCAACAAAAATCAGTGTCCGAGTCCATCCATATCCATTCAAGAACCCTAATCAAACAATCAAGAACCCTAATCAAGGGCGATCCAAGGTTTTCTTTGTCGTAACATAACACACAAATCGAAAGATAAATAATCAAATACAATGAAAACAGGGAAAAAAAAACCTTTAATCGACAAAGATATGAGAAAAAAAAAAAAAAAAAAACACAGAGAAAAGGAGAGATCAAGATGGATTCAATGAAATAAGAATGAAATAGAGATTACCTTGGATTGGAGATGAAGGATTAGTATGAATCGCCCTGATTAGGGTTTCGCTTTGGAAGGAGTCGTCGATGATAATATGATTATGTTATGTCCGGTTTTTTTTATGCTTATATATTTTCTGTATTTAATTTTTAAGAAAAAGAAAAATTTTATAAATTCTCACAATGGGGACACTTGGCATTAGTTGATTGGCTATGTAATTGGAGGATGAATGTGGGAGTGCCAAGTGTCCTCATGGACTTTGTTTTATTAGATGTATAGATTTATTTATAGTGACTATCCACATTTCCAACTCCCATATCACAATTATATTTGTATTAATGTTATAGCCTATATATAGTGGCTCTTGTATTTGATCTAAGACACATCAATAAGAATGAATCATTCCATTCTCTTTTCTCTCTAATCCATGTTCTTATATCTACATATCTTGTATGTTAGTTGCTAATAGACCGTTATTCTACAACACGTTATCAGCACGAGTTGCTTTTAGAGTTTGATGAAACTATCATATGTGCTCAATAAAACTATCGCACAAGTAAGTTTTAGTTTGATTCATGTGATTTGTTAGTTATTGATCTTGTATTTCTTATTAATTTCTTGGATGAGTACGTGCCATTTCTTTTCTTATTGTTATCATCCAAAACTATCTTCGATATCACCATCAAATGGTTTGGAAAAACGAATTCTCAAATATCACAAACTGAAAACTTTTTGGATCTTAAATATTAATTGAAATCAATAAGATTTTATAAAATGATGTTAAATAAAGTTTTTTTTTATGAAAATAATAAAAAAAGGAAGGAATATTGTGATTGTAAAACTTCACTTCTCTAATTAATTATTTGGCACTTTATTTATTTATTATTATTACACCCTTCTAATATGAAATCTTTTACTAAAGAAATAGATGTGTATTAGAAAACCACTTCTTGATAAATCTGACGAATTGCAATGGGATTAATATTTATGATACAACGTCACCCATAGACTAATTTGTTTGCGAGATTATGTGTTAACTAAATTGTTTGCATGATTATGTGTTGAACGATGGCATCTTTCCAAATCATGCATATGCTAATCCTACAATTATTGTTATCGCTATTGTAGTCGTGATTAATCGTATGTAGTTTTATTCTTTGGGTGATTTTAATTAATGAGTGTAATAGTTTAATATCATCAAGATACATGTTAGATTGGAAATTTCATGTATCTTATAAATTGTATTAACATTTCTCATTAAATACATATTGAATAATAATGGTTTATAACCACTTAATGATTTTGATGTTTCGTATTCATAACTCATATAATAAGTAATGTATTTTATAATATGCATTATTATTAAAGTGGTTTTGCATTTTCATAATCTTTATCAAAAGATGTATTACATGATTGGCTGTATAGTTATCTTTAGAACATATGTATGCATTGATGAGGTCACACATTTTCTCATGAACTTAGTAAATGTTAATTTTTGATGGATATGAAATCATATAAAAGAAAAATAAACTTATTTCAAATGGTTTTTATTTCAGTATTATTACTATTGCAATTTACCACAACGAATATAATTTGTTTTATATGAAGGATAATAAATTCTATGGATATTTGTGAATGTTACTATATTCATACTTAGATACTAGTATTTGAAATGCTTGTATTAAAAGGATATGTTTATATGGACTTGATCATATGTTATTAAAACATTGTTTGGACTTGATGGAGATATTTGTTTATTTTTCAAGTTAGAATGACGAATACATGCATAAAGATCATACTTACGATAAGTTATATTGTGATAAACAAATACATAAATTATATGTTTTTCTTTTAAATGATGAAACACTTTATTTCACAAAGATTGTACCATAACTTGTTTTATTTGGTAACATGTTATAACATCGTATGTTGGATTATGTATACAATTGACTGTCATGTATTTTATACGCTATCATTTACTTAGCATTGAACAGAACAAATAAAACAAAGTTATGGTTTATTATCACTCTCATGAAGGATTTACATTTGACATCCAACGTGTCTTACACCTTGAATCTCATTATCATAATATAAAAGGCCGTAAGATGTTGGGCCGATAATATTATATGACTTGGACATATAATTACTTCTCCATGGTTGTTATGTGAAGAAAAGTTTATATATGACGGAAATTGGATAAAACAAATTTTGTTTGTTTGTCAAACCTTAAAATATGCTCATGAAGTGGCAAGATTATTAAAGAATATATAAGGTTTGAAATGACTACCATGAAAGTGGTGTAGTTCTCATCCATTCCCTAAAGTGAATGTGATGAAAAATGATCGGTATAAAGGTTAAAGATCATGTACATAACTAAGGAAGTTGTAATGATTCCACCATGAAAGTTTTGTGGTTATAATCCATTCCCTGAAGTGAATGCGATGCTATAATAAAATCACGATTATGGTAATTGTGAAATTTGTTATGTTGCTCATGTTAATGAGATCAGTTTTGTTAATAATATGATGATTACAAAATGATCATTATAGAAGTTATGATCATAGTAAATGAGAAAGTTGTAATGATCATCATGTTCATAACAAGATCAGCCTTGTTAATACTGAATGAGGACATTTTAATGATCATCATGTGGATAATAAGATCAACGATGTTAATATTGAAATCGACCACAAGAAGTGGCACACTAAGGAAGTAATTATAAGAATAAGATATATTATTCTCTCATATTTCTTGTCGTGTATTAGACAAGAAAGAGTGTAACATGTCTAATAATTTGTCACATATGAGATGTGCTGATGAAGTAACCATATCATTAAGAGAGTATGAAAAGTTTGAAATCATCTCATATTCTTGTGATCGAGTAAATAATGAAAAGTTATGAAGCTTGTTTCGCTTATACTCCATTCCCTAAAGTGAATGTGACTACATATTGATCATTGTAAAGGTAATGATCATGGACATCATTGAGACATTTGTAATGATGAGATCGACCATTTGGAATTGTAATGATGGTCATGTTAATAATGAGATGATGGTTTGAAGATTTCATACATACTCTCATATCTTACGTTTGTATTACATACGTGCAAGTAATACATATTCGACCATAAACTAGAAGTTTAGTTTGTGGATCATAATTATTTAATTAGTTGGCATGACCGGTAAGACCACACCGAGTCGATGATGATGTGAACATAATGAAGAACTTAAAGATTCTTCCATCTGATACAAAGCATGTAATGTTTGCTCTTAAGCAAAATTATATATTTTGGAATTGATTAAAGGATACGCATATCCTAACATGATACCATTTAGTATTTAAAATCGATGTATCGTCAAAATGGTTATCAAGTTTGCAACCTGAAGTTTGCTTGATTTATGGCTTAGCCAATAAGATAGCAAACATATTATTCTAGATTGGCATATTTAATCAATTCCTAAGATAATAATGATGATTGGAATAAGTGTTGAACTTCATATAGCTTATGTTCATAAAAAATATTGCTTTCATTGAGATGATCACTAAAACGTTTACTATTGATTGCAACATCAATGATTATGAGAGCAAAAGTTCATGTCTATATTTGATTTTACATGCAGTAACATTTATTCACATCAAGCCAATACGTGGTAATAGTTTCTCCCCATGATAGTTGGTTTTTGGTCAGGAACCAAATATTGTCCATCGATTTTTGTTGTGCGACATATATTGAAATTGATCCACCACGACGCACGGAGATGGGACCTTAAAAGGTGATTGGGAATATATGATGATTTATAGAGCTTTCAACAAGAGATTTATTTACATCTCAGTTTATTGATATCCATCTCAATGGATTAACATTCCCAACATCACGGGGAGCTAAAAGGCAGTTGGAAATAGAAATGAGTTAGAATGAATTATCACTGATCCTCGTTCTAAACAATGTGAACTAGAAGTTCAAAGGATAATTCATTCACAGTGATTAGCGAATTAATTACCAGACGCATTAACTGACCTAAATTTGATGAATAGCTAATCAAGTCACATATACCAACTGCTAATGCTCCATTTAAGATGAGTGTCCAGGAAGGACAATCGTATATTGGCAATAAGCCTACTGCACGCCTAACGCGTGGTAGACTAGTCGATTCCAAAGAATACAAATCCTCGAGAAATTGGAGCAAGTAAGAAAGATGGTCAAGTCGAGGTTATAGTAAAAAGGTCTCCTGAAGAGACATTAGACATGATGGTTCCAGAAGAACCTCAGGTACCTGAAAATAAAGAGATCTCATTATACAATATCATGTCTACGAAATGTATGGAATCGAAATAAAATCGACGTCGTTATAAATTTTATGTAATGTAGCGCTTGAAATGAGGATCAAGATTTAAGATCTGCCTATGAATGGATATAAAGAAATGATTGGCCAAAATGGAAAGACGCAAATACGGCATAGTTGAATTCTATATTAAAAAGGAAAGTTTTGGACCAGTAGTCCATACAACAAAAGTTGTAAAACATATAGATATGAAAAGGTCTTTTGTGCGAATCAACATTTGAAAAGAAAATGATATAAGGTAAAATTGGTGGCACAAGAATTTCGCAAAGACCCATAATTGATTATGAGGAGACGCATTCTCCAGTGGTGGATACAATGATTTTTTCATTATGTTATTAGTCTGGTAGTGCAAAGAGAGAATTGAAATGCGTCTAATAAATATCATGATTTACTTGACACTGAAAGTTTACATGAAAATACCTGATGAAGGATTTAATGTGTCAAAATCTTGTAACGTAAGTTCTCGAGAACGTTATGATCGGAATAAATAGATTCAATTCTGAATACGTTATGTTTGTTATATGATTGAATTGAATATTGGTGGAACTCCTCATGAGTATCATAAAGCAACTGAGTGCTTAAAAGGTAATATGAAACATCGTAGGATGTAATTATTGTGCACCAATACACCACAGGTGATAAACTGAACCTGGTGATTATGATACTTTATTCTTTAATGTATATAAGAATGGTACAATATATATATTGGAGAAATAGATGTTATTGTTCTTCCAATTGAAGAGTTAATGCACTTGCATAATTGGTCAAGATGGAAAAGTCCTTGATGGATTGATGATGCCTGCAGCATTGATATCAATACCTTAAGAAGTATTATGTAAAGGTAATATAATGCGTATGGACTAAAATAAGGGGGTTGAGTGTTTTAAACTCATGAGATATCCCGATAAAGAGCAACATAAGTTTGATTGTATTATCCAGCTGCTTGTATCAAAAGTTTTCTTTTAAAAGTTCACTCGCAGTTTATAGTGATAATGTCTGAGCATTATCGAGAGACTCTGTAGAACTTTTAGAAGGGGGATTTTGAAAGTCCTTGACATAGTGCAATTGTTTCTTGACCTACAATTCGAGTATATATGTAATTATATGTATATCTTGAAAAGATGGTGGGACATTTTACAATGGACATAGCTCATATTTAAAGTGCATTAAAGGTTGTCCAATTACTTGATATGGAAAATTATTCATTTTATCTCCTACCAAAGTAGAGATTTTCACTCTAAAAGTACCATAGTTAAATATATATGTACATTAGTATATGTCTTGCTAGTTATGCATGATTATTATATCTTCCACATGAACTTATTATCATAATATAGTCTATGTCAAGCGAGGAGACACCAGAATGAGTTAAAACAAATACTTCAGGTATGAGCGATATTTGATTTTATTTTTCTAACCCATGGAAACAAGTTTGGTTAGTCTTGTAGATGTTGGGAATGTAACACAACAATAGTGGATCATATGATATTTATTTTCAAGAAGAGGCACCGGAAAATCTCATATGAAGATTATACACCATTGCTCAACAAAAATGATTGTACTTCAAGAGATCGAGCGACATTTCATTGGTTACGGAAGCTTTAAGCAACTTTCAAGGAAGATTGACACATGTTACTGGAAGACTACATATTCAAATGAGGGGGAGTATCATACAAGTTGCACTCTTTTTCCCTTAACTAAGTTTTGTCCCATTGGGTTTTCTTAGTAAGGTTTTTAATGAGACAACATACCTGATCCAGAAGTATCAGGAAAAGTAATACGCCCTGCACTCTTTTTCCCTTAGCTGAGGTTTTGTCCCACTGGGTTTTCCTGGCAAGGTTTTTAACGAGGCAGCATCACCAAGCGTATACTACATTATTTTCTTTTATCACGTGGATAGTCAAGGGGGAGTGTTATAAATGTATTTATTTATAGTGACTATCCACATTTCCAACTCCCATATCACAATTATATTTGTATTAATGTTATAGCCTATATATAGTGGCTCTTGTATTTGATCTAAGACACATCAATAAGAATGAATCATTCCATTCTCTTTTCTCTCTAATCCATGTTCTTATATCTACACATCTTGTATGTTAGTTGCTAATAGACCGTTGTTCTACAACACAATGGATATACTTGGAATGAAACTATCACACCCCGCCTAGGCGGAAACACGAGGTGCAATACGAAAGGTTTTCAAGCACAAAATTTGAGCAAACATTCAAATTAACTTAATATTAAAAGTACAAAATTTGTTCAACGATAACGACCATCACAAAATATTGTTTAAAACCGTACACGTGACAATAAGTTTTGAAAACACAAATAGTGACAGTGGTGAATGAATACCCAAAGTTATCCCAAGTTCCATCCATAGTTTAGTTACCTGAAAAACATGCATAAAAACTTTGTCAACATAAAGTTAGTGAGTTCACAAGTTTTGAAATAGTTGAAAATGTAAAGTTTAATGAAATCTATGAATGACCCATCATTGTCTAGCTAAGATCAATGATAATAAACGATCATGAGTCCATAACCAAACCTTGACGAGTGGTGCCTCGCATATTGCACAATAAAGACAATGTATCATCATAAAAGAAATACAAACACTCTTTTGTCGTATGTATCCGGGTTAGAGCGACTAACCAATAGTGGGGGTGTCAACCCAATAAATCTATTCAAGCGTTTCTAGCTAAGTCCATAGCTAATGGTTACGGTAAACTAATTTCACGAGGGCTTAGTGAGTACTCTAAACATATTGTCTCATGTACACCGGCCTGCTAGGAATTCATTCTAAAATTAGTAAACAATGCATGCTTTTCCCCAAAATATAAACAGTAAGAAAAATGGGTCGTGAAACTCACCTCAAGTCCGTGTAAAGGCTAGCAAGAATATATGTCCGACAACAAAGAATCCCGGCTTACACGTCCTATATTCACATATGGGCACTTTAGGTCTAGCATATGATTCCATTGTATCCATGGTTCACCCAATCTTTTATGGTAAGTTGATTTAATCTTATTGGTGACTCTTATGCTCTATGAATAGGGTTCGAAAATGGTTGTTTTATCATGTAGAAAACCCTTTTCAAAACCATTGACATCTTAACATATGTTTTTAGTTATAAAACACATCACCAAAACACCATCCTCCGCCCCTTCATTCGCTAATGGCATCACTTTAACGCCCAAAATAGCGTCCCAAATCATTGTATGTCACCCAAATTTCTTAAAATAGCCCTCCATGCAAGTGATGAACCGGCTGTCGGCACCGGTGGGGCATGAGCCCATGCCCCAACACCCAACAGCCTAACCATGTAAAAAATGACAGTTTAGAGTTCTCACACATTTTTTATTTTATTTATTATTATTTTTTTTTACAGAAGGGTCCGTCAATTCAATCGTTATACTAACCGAATACAACTAACTATTCGAATCACATAGTTCGAACCAATGGATGCAACAAGAACCCAACCGCTACTGCGGCAGCGACCACCGACTGAACCACCTCGTCCACAAGGAGCCGGTGACTTCACCGCCATTCTCACCGTCCTATTCGCTTTCATTGTTATCTTCTCAATGGTAAACACGATTAGAATCATCATGATATGACATTGAGATGCAATGTTACATATTATTTTGCAAATCATTTTTGGAGATCTTAGGGTTTGGATCTTATACAAGTTGATTTAGGTTTTCAATATAACGATATAGTAATTAATTTAGGTATTGGAATCGGATTAATTCATACTCATTTTTGAGTTTTAGGTTGTTTATATGTATACAATATATATAAACGCATAACTACATTAGTATAGTTTTTATATGTTAGGATTTAGCAAACATATTTCCTGAAGTTGAATGTGTTTTAAGTTTGTACTGGAGGAAGCGTGTCGAACAGTGAGTTTGTAAAATGTATCTTTTCAGCTATCGAAAAAGATGGTTAAACATAAGTTTATCATAGTTTAGTTAAGAGGCTTGCTGTTATGTTCTTAAAATATGTTCACCTTTTAGGCCATCTGACTGCATAGAAATGACACTTTATCATTGGTAACTGTGTTTAAAAAAATATGAGGCACTCCGAGGCGTTTAGGTTCCTATTCCAAAAGTAGAGGCGCGAGTCGCGAGCGTAATGTATGTGAGGCGTGCGCCTATGTACAAATTAAATAAGCTTTATTTACCACCATAAGTTGTGTCTGTCTCATCTGTTTTACATATCAACCTATTTGTCGAATAAATTTTTTTTACACGTAAACCTCCTATAGACACCATAGTTGTCAAAAGCGCGCCTAGGCTCGAGGCACACCAAGTGCGCTTCGCCCTGTGAGGCGTGCGCCTAGGCACTGAGGCGCACTATCAGGACTGTTTTCAGGCTGATTTCTGGCCAAATTCAGGCTCAAAGTTGCATAAACCTCTAAAACATCCTAAAGGAGTCATGAACAAGTCATAAACAACCCTAAAACATCCTAAAGTGGCCCTAAACAAGCCTAAAACATCTCTAAAATCCCTAAAAATGTATTTTATACTATGCGCCTAATTATAAAAAGCCCTCGTTTTTTTATGCGCCTCGCGCCTAGGCTCCGGGCTCGGCCTGTGCGCCTTAAGTGTGCCTAGGCGCTTTGACAACTATGATAGACACTGATTTTGACCCAGAGCTACATGAGGTGCACTTTTTTTGTCCTTGATGCGTTTTCCTGAGCGGCTTGCGCTTTTTAAGCCAAGATTGTTAATATTACTTGCCGGGAATTAAGTGCGAGTCATGATGATAGTATAACCCGCTCGACTTCAAATGTATTTTTGGCTCTTATATTTATAGGTTCTGATCCCATCTTCATCACCAAGCATTAAGAACAACTTAACAATCCTGCATCAAGTTCCCGAAGGTCATGTTGGGGTTTACTGGATAGGGGGTGCCCTCCAGAAGACAACCACAACTCCAGGTCTGTTAATAATGCTTCATACATGATGTTTTTTCATATTATGATTTAGGAAGGAACCACAAACTTTCTTTCTGAACGTTTGGTACATCTTGGATTTCAGGGTTTCATCTGAAATTACCTTTAATAACACATTATGAGCCTGTTCAAGTGACCCTTCAGACAGATCTGGTAAGTATTTCTTAGATATGACGAACAAATGAATTCGGCCCTTTTCTTTAAGACGAATTTGGTCAATAATGTTAATATACAGGTGAGGGATATCCCTTGTGGGACAAAAGGGGGTGTTATGATCAACTTCGATAGAATAGAGGTAACCATTTACATACAACAGTACTTATCACACATATACTTTATGAATTATGAATTATGATTTAGAATTCACAGTACTTCATTTATATATATGTATATTTTTTTCCTACAGGTTGTTAACCGCTTAAAAAAGGAATCTGTGTATGAAACGCTGCTCAACTATGGTGTAGAGTATGACCATACTTGGATATATGACAAAATCCATCACGAGATCAATCAGTTTTGCAGTGTTCACTCCCTTCAAGATGTTTATATTGACAAGTTTGATCAGGTATCAAGTAAAACAAGTTTTTTTACTTATCTGAAGAGGTGTATTTATATTTGAAATTTAACATACATGCAATGTGACAGAAGATGTATTATAAGCTATGTAGTTAAAGGCAGAGGCGAAGCATCATGAGGGCCAGGGGGTGCCCTGGCCCCCACTGATTTTTGGCGCAGTGGTAGAATTTTGCGATTTTCGTAGGTAAATTGAGTTCGGGTTGAGTCCGGCCCCCACCGATTGAAAAAAATTGAGTTCGGCCCCCAACGTTTGGAGAACCAAGCTTCGCCACTGGTTAAAGGCTCCAAAGGCGCGTGCCTAGCGAGTCTCAGCCAAACTGCCTTAGGTGCAGCAAGGCGCGCTGAACTTGGAAAAAAACCCTGTCTGAATCGGCCAAAAGTAGTTTCAAACGGTCTGAACCAGCCAAAAGTGACCAGCCAAAAACTAGTCTAAAGTCTGAACAAGTTAAAAACCACTCTAAAGCACCCCAGCCGAAAACAAGTCTAAAAAGCTAAAAATGGCATGGAATGGACGTGCACATTTTTAGCGCCTCGTGCCTTGGTGACAGGCTTACCCTTTGCGCTTGAGTGTGCCTTGAGCCTTTAACTACCTAGATTATAAGTAATATTATTTTAATAGGCGTTCTGATGTTCTCTACTTTCTTTGATTTTATAAAAGTGCAAAATGTAAAATTTCAGATTGATGAGACAATGAAAGATGCTCTTCAAGCTGACTGTACACGTTACGCACCAGGCATTGAGATCATCAGTGTCCGTGTCACAAAGCCTAGAATCCCAGAGAGCGTAAGGCGAAATTTTGAACAGATGGAAGAAGAACGCACCAAGGTTTGACTACTAGTCAATTGTCTAAAATAACCTAAAAAAGTGTACATTCTCATGAGTTATGACCGGCTCCTATATAGGTACTGGTATCAATAGAAAGGCAGAGAGTTGCTGAGAAAGAGGCAGAGACACAAAAGAAGATAGCTATTACAGAAGCCGAAAAGAATGCTTATGTCAGCAAGATTGTTATGGAACAGAAGTTGATGGAAAAAGAGAGTCTAAGAATGCAAGAAGAAATTTCTAACGCAATGTATATCGCTAGAGAAAAGAGCTTGGCTGATGCCAAATACTATCAGTGAGTTTATCTTATTCATTTCTTGTTTATTTCTGAATATTAATTATTGAAAAGTGGATTAAGTTGGCACAATTCATTCTTTTGCAGAACCATGAAAGAGGCTGAAGCAAATAAGCTGAAGCTTACACCTCAATTCCTGGAGCTTAAATTTATCGAGGCAATTTCCAACAATACCAAAATGTTCTTCGGGGACAAGGTTATTTATCTCCCTCTCTCTTATACATCAAATACAACTGTTGTGTTGTGTAGTCTTATCAGATTATATAACCGAGCAGTTTGATTTTATATGATAAAATGACACATGGTGGCAAATTGGTGGATTGTTAATGGGCCACAATTAGGGGTGTGAATTCTTGACACGACACAAAACTAACACCGAAATTGCAAGTTTGGTCATTTCGGATCGAACCACTGCATACTTTTAGCTAAAGGGGTCGTGTTTGGGTGGTTGCAGGCTCGAGGGTTGACCCGTTTGTTTTACAAATATTTAAAAAGTAAGTTTTGGGCGAGGACTTAAAACTGATTAGGTATTATATGCAGATGTTTAGATTTTAGAAGACAGAGAGAAATAAGAATTGGGTTTTATAGTTTAAAGTTTAAACAAAATTATTTTACATACATTTGTATTTTTTTAATCTAAATTCGTAATTTTTGTGCATTACTTGATCATGTCCTAAATGTAAACGATACAGATACCGAATATGGTGTTGGATCAAAGGCTACTTGGGAACTTTTTGCAAGATTTAGAAGGAAGAAGGAACTTGGAAGCATACTGATGGAAGATGGCTAGTGGTTTTCTGTATTCACTATAGATAACCAAGTTGATCTTTAATACGAGGCAAGAACGAAATGAATTAGTTTCATTCTCTTGCAGTTCAGTACACATCACATAGGTTGCGGTTTTGTTAATCGTGCTGCGAGTACTCACTTTCGAACGCGACTTTGACAGGGGTTGAAACTAAAATCGCAATCTTAATGAAATAGTAGGTGAGTACAAGGAAAGATCATATACATGTAAAAGAATACTATAATGATACATGCGTAGAATCAAAGTTAACACTCGCTTTACTAAACAAAATGAACCTCTCGATTCATTGGAACACACGCCACTATGCGATTAAAATTAGGCTGAAGGGTATGGAGACGCCCCAACCCCCCCGTCCCTCACTTTTTGCCCCATCCCAAACCCCCACACCGCCCCCCTGCCCCGTTCTCTTCCACCCCGTCTCCCACGTCTCCTTTGAGACATTTTGGACACACCAATTAGAGAATTTTCCTTTTTTTAAAAAAAATTCCAACCAATAGGGTGTTTTCCTTTTTTTTTTTTTTTTGAATGCTTGAGACATGGAGTGTTGGTTTCTCCACACCCCACTCATGTCTCAAGAGGTTTGAGACACCAAGAATCCAATGTGGCATCCTACGTGGCATGGAGACATTACTTTTCTCATGTCTTCACACCCCATAGCCTTATAGGATATGAGATTGATACACCCCCTGATGTAATCATGACATCACATCCATGATTCATACACCCTACTTAAAATAAAGTAAGAGTTGACTAACAGA
Organism: Ambrosia x helenae; assembly: GCA_030844895.1. Classification (NCBI taxonomy): domain Eukaryota; kingdom Viridiplantae; phylum Streptophyta; class Magnoliopsida; order Asterales; family Asteraceae; genus Ambrosia; species Ambrosia x helenae. Next base: position 20,866,710 of record CM061224.1, on the reverse strand, counting down.
TTATTAAATGCAATTTTCCTTTTTTTAAAAAAAAATCCAACCAATATGGTGTTTTCCTTTTTTTTTTTTTTTTGAATGCTTGAGACATGGAGTGTTGGTTTCTCCACACCCCACTCATGTCTCAAGAGGTTTGAGACACCAAGAATCCAATGTGGCATCCTACGTGGCATGGAGACATTACTTTTCTCATGTCTCCACACCCCATAGCCTTATAGGATATGAGATTGATACACCCCCCTGATGTCATCATGACATCACATCCATGATTCATACACCCTACTTAAAATAAAGTAAGAGTTGACTAACAGATTATTAAATGCAATTTTCCTTTTTTTTAAAAAAAAATCCAACCAATATGGTGTTTTCCTTTTTTTTTTTTTTTTGAATGCTCGAGACATGGAGTGTTGGTTTCTCCAAACCCCACTCATGTCTCAAGAGGTTTGAGACACCAAGAATCCAATGTGGCATCCTACGTGGCATGGAAACATTACTTTCTCATGTCTCCACACCCCATAGCCTTATAGGATATGAGATTGATACACCCCCCTGATGTCATCATGACATCACATCCATGATTCATGCACCCTACTTAAAATAAAGTAAGAGTTGACTAACAGATTATTAAATGCAATTTTTACTATTTTTATTATACTATTAAATGCAAATATTTTTATTATAATTGGATTTTTTTTATCAAAGTCAAAATCTATTTTTAGCTTATTAAAAATATATAATTGATTAATAATGTTTATTAAATATTGCAAAATTTATTAAAAACAAAAGTACATATTAAAAAAGAAATTCAATGAACCTAGCAAATTTGAAAAAAAAAAAAGACATAAAATATAAAATATTGTTAGTTTCCCAAACTTGATTTGATGCCTTCGTATATTCTAAAACAGTTTCACCTGATAACATGCATGGTAATTAATTTTAGTAGGTTAGAGATTTCAAGTCCAATAATAATATTTTGTACATTAATTTTAAGTTTCATTATAACTAATGGGATTCACGGGCACACGTTGCGCGCCTTGTGATTTGTTGTCACTAAAACACAAACAATAGTGACATCATCCAAACGTCGCATCATGTAATTCTAATTCTAATTCTACCCGTGCGCTCCCTGGCAGTGGACAACCCTATCATTAACACACGACCTCCTCTATAGTATCGTAAGTTCATCACTGAGCGATGTTTCCTCTTAAAGAAATATCCAACACTTCCATCAAGTTGTAAAAGACAGCAACAATTTGACAGAAGAAAAAACACCGTTACACGCAAGATTTTCATAACATGGATAACAAATATGTATATAAAAATGAATGCTTACCACCCAATGTATTGTTTGTGGGCATATTTTTTTTAAACTCCTATATACTATCTAATAAAGGAAAGACACTTCTACAGTGTCTTTCCTTTTATTTATTATTTTTTTTGTTATTATTTTGCCTGTCACTCACTGTTACCCAACAGTTAATTTATTTTCAATTTGACTATCAAATTTTGACCACTAACTTTGTTACTAACTTATGCATTTTAATTTCTTCCAATTTGACCACTAAACTTTGATCACCAAACTTTTAACTTCTAGGATTTCAAGCTTTGGCCACCAAACTTTTAGCTTTTAGCCGCGAGTATTTTTTTAAGTCCACGCGAGAATAACAGCCACTTGAGAATAACAGTCACTTGATATTACAATGAGTTGAGCTCGTTTAAGAAATTTCCAATGAGTTGAGTTCGAGCTCTCGTAAGTCTTTTGAGCTTGAGCTCGAGCCTGATCGAGCTTAGGCTCGGCTGACTCATTTGCACCTCTAACTATAGCCAACCATACACCTAGCGTAAACTTTCTATTTTTTTCTTTTAATTTAATAAGTTCACTGGTCATTTTTAATTCTCTATCTTAATGTTATTCGTGTTCAAATTTTAACTCTATATTTTACTTTTTTTTTATCCAGATATTTAAGTTGATTGGAATTTTTATTACAAAAATAAGTCGATCGTGCTTGTAATTTTATTACAAACTAATGAGTCGATTAATAATACATAGTAACAAATAAAAAAGATTGTGTCATTAATATTGGTAAAAAGGTAAAGTGGTGTTAAATGAATCCAAATTCCAAAAAAAAAAAAAAAAAAAAAAAAAAAAAAAAAAAAAAAAACAAATGATGAGAGAGAGGGGGAGGGAGGGAGAGACTGAGTGGTGGTTGTTGATTTTTAGGTATAGTGGGTGTATATCTTCTAAATAGGTGGGTGTATATTTTCATCACCCTCACCCCATATAGCCGGTTAGTTTTCAGCTTAAAGTTCCAAAACCCAATAACATTTAATGCTAATAAAGTCGTGTACTTTTTTTTTATCGGCGAACAACTGTGTGGCAACCACCCTTACGGGGCGCCGTGCCCAAGAATCGACTATTCGACCTCCAGCAGCCCCCGCCTTCTCCCGATGCGCGGAAACCCGAGCCCCACCCGTCCGAAGGCACGGCAGTGTTATAGAACTCGGTAAAACCTCGCCGCCCGTCAGATTAAAACCGGCGCCACCCGTATTCGATCTTCACCCAGATACCAAACCATAAATGATGAAAGTGAGGATTGAACCTTTGATCACATAGGTGAAACAAAAGCCACTCCACCACTATGGATGGATCTAATAAACTCGTGTACTATACAACTCAAATTTCAACTCACATTTTAGAAGTTACAGGACTGTGTAAATACAAACTACATGGTCGTGTATTTCTCAATCCAAAATCTAAATTTAAATCGAGACACAGCCGCAACCGCAACTGGAACCGGCAACCAGGGCTGTCTTTGGGGTGGTCTGAGGAGGCCAACCGGACAGGGTCCATAAATCTTGAGGGCCTAATTTTTAAAAACATTCATATATATATGTATATATTTTTTTATATAACTCATTTAACACTTAAACTTGGGCCTAAGTGGCCTATTTTTTAACGGTTCAGATAGGGTACATGAATTTTTAGAGATTTTCAGGGACGGCCCTGCCGTCAACATCAAAAAAGAAAAAAAACATAGTCACAAGAAAAAACAACCCGAATACAAGGTGGGTGAGAAAACACATGAGAGATGGACGGGTGACGAAGAACATGAAGAATATGCTTTAGCACAAGTGTGGCTCCACGTTTTCGAGGACCCGATTGTTGGAATACATAATATTTATTTTTATAGATGCACATTAGTTATTTTTTAGACATATATTTTATTTTGAATGTTGATTTTATATATAAATGAAGAAACACGTATTTAAGGGTGGTTTAAAGAAGAACGATCCGTATGGTGGTTCTACTGTATTTTATAAAGAGAGTGTGATTATAAAATACGTGTGGGTCTGTAGGCAAGACCAAGGATTTACGAGACTACCAATTAGAAGAGCCGAGCCTCTAATCGTTAGTATAATAAACGAGGGGGGTGAAGAAGGTACGAGAATTCGTATTCTTCTTGAGTGAAAGTGTATTGGATATTCGATGCCCATAAAAGGAGAAGAGAGTCCTCCTTTTATAGTACCGAGATGCCCTACTTTCTCAGCCCATCCTCTACCTTTAATGGGGCCCGGCCCAGGTAGAGGAGTCTCCATAATCCGGCCCAAGCCTTTAGGCCCATTTGGTGCAAGTGGGTTTTAGTAAAGTGGGATGCTAGGGGAGATGTTACCGTCCTGACGCATGTACACGTGGCGCCCAGTAAGTGGACGCTGATGGGCGGTTGACACGTGGTGCTCGCCCATTGGTGGATCCAGGCGGTAGACACTTTATACTTTTCCAGGATTGTAAGACGGACAGAGAAAGTCTGCTTTGTCAGGAAGATATCTTGGTTGAGAGGCTGCCACGTCATCGCCTTTTCTGCTCGTCAGACTGGGGAAAGTCTTTGATTGGAGAGGAACTCTGACGGGCTGCCTGTCGTGTCAGAGATATTTGCTTGGGGCAGGGGTGAGTCCCAAGGCTGCCCCAAAAGGTATCTTCCACTTGTAGTGACGCTTGTTAAGGAAGCCTTGAGGTACATTTGGCCCGCCCCTGTAAAAGGGGCGGGTGTTCATGCGCCTGGCGTCGAGTGCACCGCTGACGTAAAACGGGCGGGTGGACGTCAGGTGTTCCGTCGACGTGGATCGTGAATATAAATGCACGCGTCGGGCGGAAGAAGTATCGCTGACGTAGAACGGGTTTGTGGACGCCAGACGTTCCGCTGACGTAAAACGGGCGGATGGGCGTGAAACGATCCGCTGACGTAGAACGGGCGGGTAAGCGTCTGGCGAAGCCTGTTCTAAGTGGGCGATGGTATGATATTTGTAATGTTTTAATACCATATCCCTTCAATAAATAAGGGATATTCAATAGGCTAAAATTTTTTGGAAGAAGATTCGTGAGACTAAGAAGTTTAACATCGCAATGCAACGAGAAGAGTACTGTGCCTCGGACAAAATATCGAAAAATGGATTGCGATAAAAGCTAGAATCACTCACGTTAACGGGATCTACAATTGACTTGTTAATAGCCGTATGCTATGAAGTTTGAACAAATGTAGGCATTACGGTGGAGGCTAATATAGTAGTCAAATTCATTTGTATTTGATCCTTACACAGTTACACTACAAATAATATTATAAAAACATACAAAGTTTATTTTCCATACTAGAGTGAAGCATTACATTTAAAAGAAAATATAAATAAAAATGGGCATATGATTGGGGTATATTTTTCGGTAAATGGGTGCATAATTTCAGATAATCAGTAATCAAGCCGCGTATCACCTAATCCTATACGCTTCCATAATTTTGTATATGGTCCATAATATTAAGAGGGTGTTTAGGATTGAGTTTGGAAATGCAAAAGTGCTTATCAAGGCCGGCTATTAGTGTGGGCGAGGAGGGCGACGGCCCCAGGCCCGGTCTCCCCAAGGGCCTGAAGACTTTTTAATGTGTGTATATAAATCTATTCTATCTATATATATAAAAGAAAACGTATATGCTGACGTGGCGTGCAATGGAGGCCTCAACCTTTCTTTGATAGTGCCACATGGCATCATAATGGAGAGTTTTTGGTGTTTTTGAATTGTTTCCTTTTTTAATTAAATTGAGTTATTTTAGGAAAAAAAATTAAAAATAAATTTAAAATTTTCTCTATCATATTTCCTCCTATAATTTTTAAACGTTTATATCTTTTATATACGAGATTTTTTAAAGAAAAAAATTACACCAAATCAACGAGCGTTTTATTATCTTTTCAACGAGTGCCATAGTGCTATATAAAAAACGGAGAAAAAATCAACTATTTTTTTGTGGGGTTTCGTTCATACAGGAAAAAAACACACAAAGTGTCCATGTTATCACGTAAAATTATATTTTGTGGGGAATATGAGTTATTACTGATTAGAATACTATGAACATGCAATGATTGAGAGATTTTGTGGTTAGTTAACTTGAGCCATTTGCAATAGGTTATCACATAAAATTAGATTTTTCAACCTCGGGACCCTCCCGGGGTAATCAGCTAGTATATCTATTAATATATATAAAAGAATTGAACATTGCTGACGTGGCGTGCAATGGTGCCTTCAACTTCTCCATGAAACCGCCACGTGGCATCATAATTGAAAGATTTTAATGTTTTTGAATTATTTTCTTTTTTAATTAAATTGAGTTATTTTAGGAAAAAAGAATTTAAAAATAAATTTAAAATTTTATCTCTCATGTTTTCTCCTATAATTTTTAAACGTTTATATCTTTTATATACGGGATTTTTTAAAGAAAAAAATTACACCAAATTAACGAGCGTTTTATTATCTTTCCAACGAGTACCATAGTGCTATATAAAAAATGGTAAAAAAATCGACTATTTTTTGTGGGGTTTCGTTCATACAGGAAAAAAACACACAAAGTATTCATGTTATTCATTAATCATGTTTTTTCTTTTAAACTAGGTTCTTATCTATGATGTTGAAAATCAACCCAATCGCCATGTTATCATTGGAATTTTACTAGGTATACTTCATCAAGAGAAGCTAGGAGAACAAATCGCGCAACACTGCAACACATGGTGTCACCTTTATAGCAAGGTTATTTTTTTATTTATTTAATTACAAGAGTAATAATTATTACTTTTAGTATTAGTATTATTAGAATGGTTATATTTTTCAACTCTGGGACGCTCCCGGGAAGAATTGATAGTTGTTGACGTGGTGTTCAATGGTGGTCTCAACCATCTCTTGATTATGCAACGTGGCATAATGAAATGCAATGGTTACAACTTCCAACTTAAGTGTTTGTTTAGTTGATTAGGTTAGGAATTATAAGAGTCATTAGAATGTGAGAAATTAGAGAGATGTGATGAGTTTTTGAATAGTTGCAGCTTACATAAGTGATTCTTTACATGGTTACTGATTAGGTTTTAGATTAGGGAATATGAGTTATTACTGATTAGAATACTATGAACATGCAATGATTGAGAGATTTTGTGGTTAGTTAACTTGAGCCATTTGCAATAGGTTATCACGTAAAATTAGATTTTTCAACCCCGGAACCCTTCCGGGGTACTTATAAGTAAAGGCTTAAACACAAATGAAAGTGTGGCCTGATGGTAGCTATCTATGCACCCAACCTGTAAGATTCAGGTTTGAGTCTTCTGGATGTTTTTCTTAAGTTTATATTTTTAGTTTTTTTTTCATGGCATACCTCTATTGTTTGGAGTTGGCCTCTCCATTTGATTGGGCCCATAACATGCTTTGACTATTTTATTTTTAATTTTATTATTTCATTACTTATACACATCTAATATAGCAGCGTTTGAGACTTTATTTTTTTGCTATAGTTATTTTTTCTTACAATAAATAACATCAAAGATAACAAAAAAAAAATATCATATAAACCCAAATAAAAAAGTAAGGCAAAAATGATAGCAATAGCAAGTATTGTATGCTAGATTCATTTGCCAGGTAGTCGTGACCCATTTTTTTAGTTGCCTCAGGCCCTTAAGTTTTTTGAAGATTCTTAGAGACGGCCCTGGTGCTTATTGGCTTATGACTTTTTGAAAATAACTTTTTGAAAAAGTGTTCGAATTAACTTTTGTGATGAGAAAATTGTTTTTTTTAAATGTTTTGCTTGACTTATTGTGAAGATTGGTTGTATGAGTAGTAGATTTGTATATTTTTTTGCAAAAGCCAAAAACTAGGATTTCTGACTTATTAAAAACAACTTTTCCACTTTTATTGAAAAGTCAAAACCAAAAGTGTTTTTAGATTAGATGAACCGCTTATTAACTTATTGGGTTTGCTTATTAAGAGGGTGTTTGGGATTGAGTTTGGAGATGCAAAAGTGCTTTTGGTCAAAAGTGCTTATTGGCTTATGACTTTTTGAAAATGAGTTTTAAAAAAAGTGTTTGGATTAGCTTTTGGGATGAGAAACGTCAAAAAGTCAATAAATTGTTGTTTTTTTAAGTGTTTCGCTTAACTTATTGTGAATATTGGTTGTATGGGTGGTATATTTGTAATTTTTTTCCAAAAGTCAAAAGCCAAAAGCCAGGATTTCTAACTTTTCAAAAACAGTTTTTCCACCCTTAAAAGCCAAAAGCCAAAAGTCAAAACAGAAAGTGTTTTTGGGTTACACAAACAGCTTATTGACTTATTAGCTTTTTGAAAAAACCATAAGTCAATAAGTTGTTTTGAAACTCAATCCCAAACACCCTCTAACTTATTAGTTTTTTGGATAAGTCAATAAGTTGTTTTCGAACACAATCCCAAACACCACCCTGTTAGGCTTTCGATTACATTGTGCAGTCCCAACTCCCAAAACCCGACAGAGGTCATCAAACAGGACCTTTCTTCCCTCCATCCTTCACTGTTCGTACCACTCTCCTACACAATGAATCCTAAATTAGTTCATCGTTTACGCAGCTTACTACCCTTCACAAACAAACGTCTCACCACCCCTTTATCTTCTTCACCCTTCGTTTTTCATCATACCCGACATCGATCCCACCATTTTCAGTCACACCCATTTACCCAACATAACCCCATTTCATTTTCTTGCCTATTGGGTCATCATCACTCTGTTAATCTTTTTAATAATATTATGCCACCAAGTTTTTGTTTTTATTTTGCAAGTCGTTCACTTTTCTCCACCTTAGCCTCTGTTGACGATTCTTGCCGTCAAAACAATAAAAAAATAGCTCAGTGTAATGATCTTTATGTTTTATGTTGGTTTTCTTTTATGTGTTTTTATGCACGCCAAGTGTTTGATAAAAGTCCGTTTTAAAGTTGTAGCTTGTACTCTTGGTTTTAAAATATGAATGCGTAAAAATGCATTGCTTTTCGTATGCTAGGCGCAGTTTATTTATTTATTGTAGGTTTTTAGCATTACATACTCGAAATTTAGCTAGAAATAAGCTATGCTTAACTATAAAATAGGCTGTTCAAAAAGCTGGCCGCTCACTCGAAAAAAAACTAGGTAAAAAAATCAATTTGAATTGACCTGAGCCAAGCCGACTCATTTTGTAACCGAGCCGAGCTTGAGCCTAGCTTGGCTCGTTATTGGACTCGTTTAACTCCGAGTCTGTGCTCGAGCCGAGCCGCCTCGTTTAATTTTAAGATTGAGCTCGAGCCTTCTGCGTACAAGAGGCGTCTGAACACTGCGCTTGATGCTTCTTTTTCGTGCGCTTGTTGTACGTTGTGTGCCTCACCGACAATGGCGTACCCAGGATTTATTCTCTGCCGGGGGGGGGGGGGGGGGGGTTGTTAAACCGAACTTTTAAGGGGGGCGATTGGGAGTTTTGCTACAAATCACACTAGTTTTTCTAGCGGATGCCCCCCCATAACACATGTAGGTCCGCCCCTGCTCACTGAGTTGGAAGCAAGAGACCTTGTGCTTGCGGTTGCATTGTGCCTCGGACGCGCTTTTTAAAACATGCTTATACCGTTTGTTATTTCACAATCTGAAGACTAGACATTTAATGATTTCATTTTACAATCTAATCATCATACAACAATCTTGCAGCTGACACAAATGAGGAGGTGGAACCTATCGACTTATGGGAGGAAGAAGATGAAGCTGAGCCTAAGGTGTGTTCTCACACCTTTACATTTCCTACATTATGCATCTGTTACGTGTTGGTGAGTATGCTTTAATATTTACAGATTGGAGACGGCGGAAATGGAGGTGGTGTTGTTTTACAAAATTGCCCTTGGGGCGAGAGAGCTCTATCTATTGCTCAAGATGTGTTGCTGCAGTTTGGTGATGATATAGAGATCTTTGCTTTTAAAACCTCTCCTGGAGGGTACATTTATGTGAGACTAGATAGGCTCTGTAACGAGTAAGATTTTCGTATTTGATCTTGTTTTTATTGTATTCTTGTTTGACATCCTGTTTATTGACGCTGTTATTTGCTTGATGTAACGTTTGTGCATTAGATACGGGTGCCCGAGCTTGGAGGATATTCAAAGTTACAGTCATGAATATAAGAAAAAACTAGACGAGGCTGGAGGTGTTGGAGGCTTCCCTAGTGACTTGGCTCTTGAGGTAATCCTTAACTTATTTTGTAATATTCTGTGATATAACTTCCATGTAGGGGTGTCAGTCGTATCAGGTTGGTGGATCGAATTGATGAACCCAAGCGTGACCCGTACTTATATGTGTCAAAAACATCAAGCCTTACTCGGACACACTTGTGTATGAAACTATGAACACGGCCCCTCTAACCCATTTGTCTAAACGAGCCAAACGATTGATGGGTTGTAAATTGTAAACGGCTTGTAATCAGGTTAAACGGGTTGGCATTGTTGACCTTATAAAAATATTCTTTATTTTAAACGGGTTAAGGGGCTGGCCTGTTTAATTAAACAGGTTAAAACTGATTAACATGAAGACGACTGTTTTTAAAATGGGTTAGAATGATAACACGAAAATTTATTTTCGTGTAGTGTCAGGAATTACCACCCTTAGTCTCATTTCTATAGAACTCTTGAAACATGAAAAAACTGTGTAATGTTTTTTTGGAAGGTATCATCTCCTGGTGCGGATCGACTACTACGAATACCAGATGATTTAGAACGTTTTCAAAACATGGCTATGCGAGTAAAGTATGTCGAACATGATGATCCAAGATCCCCAGGAAAGGAAGGAATATTCTTTTTGGAATCCAATGAAACTGATTCTGGAAGTTGCGTCTGGAGGTTGGCTGATGTAAAAGAAAACCGTGACCCGTCATCCAAAGGAAGACCAATGAGCCGCAAACAAAAGGACTGGAGGCTCAAACTGCCATATGAAAAGCTTGAGCAGGTGACCCTGTATCTTGACTACCAATAACATGTAGTCTAGAGTTATATTTTTTTTTTTTTGTGGAAGCTGAAGTGCTGAACTTTACAGAGCTGGCCAATTAGAAAACTGGTCGACCGTTGCAAAACTGGTCTGTTCCCTTAGTTGGTCTTGATTATAACTAGGTTGTAGTTTGCTTTGGTCGACCCGATGCAATCTTTTTGGTTTAAGAGAAAGTTATAAGAAAGTTGATTGAATGCTTTATACAGTTTCCAATTGAACAAATGATGAAGCTTTTTTCCGCTAGCCATTGGTTCGAGCCTGCAGCCGTTGCTCTGTGGCCCTACAGTTAAAAGCATAGTCAAAACTACGCACCAAACAATCTTTATCAGTCATCATCAGGTGTGGATGAATAATAAACTTATAAGCCCTAAATCCATCATTTCAGAAAGACTTTAGAATCCACGCCAACGCACAAGGACCCTAAACACTCCGGTCACCTGATCGGTTCGTTTGTTTAGTCAATATCAACATTTTTGTGATCTTTAATTTTATGGTCCAAACGGGCAGAGCTTAAACGTTAACCAACAGGAAAAGAGTCATGTGAGTCGGAACGCTTTGAAATTTTCCAGAATCACATTGTTGGCGGGACAACCAAACCCGTCGAAAAACACCTTATAGTAAATATAAATAATGTATAGAGTTTGTAATGTTTTTCAAGGAGTTTGAATTCAAATGGATTAATCTTTACATCATAATACTGTATTTGAATCACAGCCATTTTAAGTAAAATCTACATGTCACTTCTTTGTGTACGTTCATGTTGATTTCCAAGTTCCTTGCTGCATCCTATGCACACAGGTTGACACACTTTGTTCTTAAATGACCCGTTTGCTCATTTTCATCTGCGTTTGTCTGTTTATGATCAATCGGAACAGATCAAGTTTGTAGACTTCCTTTTCTTTACTTCATTTGAGGGTGTGTCGAATGTCGGTGACAGTACATAACGATAAAAGTAAAAACATTTTCAAGTAGATACTATCAAGGCTACCTAGTACTCCATCCGCATCTTATAAAGGTAGAATTTCTCGCACTAGTGATACTTTTCACATTTATCAAGGGCCTGCGGCCTAGCGGCACCAAGATGTTGGATAAGGCTTCGCCATTCAAAGTAGTGAGAGTTTAATCCTCGTGGTGAGCAAAAATGTGTACTTCAGTAGTAGAATTAGAGAGTGTGTGAGTTGTCGTTTAAAAAAAAAAGCAAAAATGAAACATTACAAAAGATGTGTATTTTCTTGGATTTGTGGAAAAATTATTGACTTTTTTAACATCCTTTGTCATGCTTTCATTCCTCATCCAGAGGGCCTTCGGCCTAGCGACACCAAGATGTTGGATAAGGCTTTACCATTTAAAGTAGTGAGTTTAATCTCAGGGTGTGCAAAAAATGTGTACTTCAGTAGTAGAATTAGAGAGAGTGTGAGTTGCCGTTTGAAAAAGAAAAAAAAAACGAAACATCACAAAAAGACGTGTATTTTCTTGAATATGTGGAAAAATTATTGGCTTTTTTAATATCCTTTGTCATTGCTTTCATTCCTCCTCTAGATGCTTCAATACAAGTACAATCTAAAGAACAAGCACTTGTAAATTTGTAATTGCTTTAAGTGAGATTCCACAAAAGAGCTTTGCAACGTTACATGCACCTAGTGAAGGAGCTTGAACAAATATACATGGGAGCGGAAGTCACAAGTGCAGTTTTGGGTGGCGCCAATATTGTTAAGGTTCACAACGTTTGAAGCAATGTCGATGCCACATAGCTTTGTGGGTCGATGTTGGAACAAGTTTGGAAATCTTAGTATTTCATGAGTTATTACATCTTGTTTTTGTTCAAGTTTTGCCCAACTTTTTATTGTTCAAGGTTGTCACTTTGTGTTGGTTAACGTTACAAGCATCTACTTCTAGAGGTCCCGTGTTCAAATATTGTTTTCACGAGTTTGTCACTTGCCAAGCACAAACTGCGTTTTACATGATTCCGTTAGTTAGATGGGTCATGGGTCCTGTAAGTTTACTGTTAATAGGTTCCCATAGTTATTGAGAAAACTTTATGTAAACATGCGAGTCTTCTAACAATTTGCTTTAATAAAACAGAGCAAGAGTCTAGGAAGTCTAATGAACATTAACAGGTGGACATAAACAAAATTAACTATTACTCTGCTTCAAAGATTCTGCTTCTGCCATAGCCATTGGATCATCTTTGGTGTCAGGGTCATCCTTCTCGCCTTCCCGTTCTTCTGTAAGTTGTTTTCTATGCAACTCCTCTGCAACCTGCATTGCAGCTTGGTTTTCCTTTTGGATGCGCTGCATTTCTTCTTCTTGTTGCTGCCGTTCAAACCACGTGTCTGCATCGGCCCAGACTGTAATTCAACAAAAAAGATGTAGTTAGGTATATATGAACAACACATTTTGAAGGTCAGGAATATAAGCATGGTTTGGTGTGTTAATCTTCAGAGCACACAGTTAAGTGTGATTAAAAGATTGGGTCAACTACACACTAACTAATAGGAATGAGTGGGGAGGGTGGCAATCATGACCCATTCTTCAAGCCATTGCTTAATTTAGGCAAAACAAAAAAATTGTACGGGTTCACTTAAGAGAACTCAAACTGTACAACGGATCAATTTAGGCCTAGTCAAATTATAGAATCGGTCAAATGGGTCTCTTATAACTTATGAGACTTGCCTAAGCAGTTAATGCGGTAAAATATCTGATATAATTGAAGAACCGATATTTGAGATATAGCTTATCGCGGTGAGATATCGGTGTGATATCGGCAATTTTTATATCATGCAAAATCCATACATATAGCAATTTAACACTAACAATTCAATATACCCTCCTACCATTAACAAATTAACCTTTCACAACTTGCAAAACACTAACAATTGTAGCAAGTGAGAACTTGTCAAGACTTAAAACACTAATATTCAACACTAATAATTAACAATTAAGACTTAAAACAGTAATAACAACTATAAGAAACAAGATAAATGGAAGAACTAAGAAGAAAAACACCAATAACGGGAATATCTGTGATATATCGGTAAAATATCGATCAAGTATCGGTCAATATCGCCGATAATATCGGTACCGATATTTTGACCGATATTTTGTACCGATATATTGGTTGATGACCGATAACCGTGATATATAACCGATATATCGGCCGAGTTAACTACTTAGAAACTTGCTAACTTAATACGGCTCCTGATGGGACAACACCACCCACGACCATTGTCAATCACTACCACCTACCATTCATCGCACCCACCATCATTGGCGCTATTACAACCATCTCCACCGACAGCCACTAGCCGACACAAATAAATATATTGGGTGAACCATTTTAATACTATTGCTGAAACGACAAGTTTCAATCCAAGCACAGTTTTGTCAAAATCTATTTTGACCAAAAACCAAAATTACTTTTTTTCTTTTTCAAATGACCTATTTGACCAGGTACGGCGGTTACCCAACCCGGCCCTCCTGTTTTGTAAAGCTTAGCGGGGATGGCGACCAGGATGACCAATTTGCCAACAGCTCTAGAACACTAATCTTAAAAAGCAATCAAACTAGAGCAGATGATAAACACAATCAATAGTGATCTTTCGGAGAGCTAAAACCTAGGTCCAATTGAAGATTCAAGCCCATTTTGGTTAACAACAATTTTGACCCGTTACCCAACCTGACCCTCCCGTTTTGTCAGGCCTAGTGGGGACGCAAACTGGCGACCCAATTAACCAATATGTAAACAGTTCTAGAATACCAATCTTAAAAAGCACTCAAACTAGAGCAGATGACAAATACATTCATCATTGATCTTTCTGAGAGCTAAAACCCTAATTGTAAACTCAACTCTCTGCATCAGTTAATCAGCCATTCAACTACACTACATGAAACTCACACAATAACTTCTTTAGTTAAACTGCAATGTGGAATCATAACATCTAAACCTAGTCCTAAAACGACATTTCAACCTGAGCCCATTTTGACCTAAAACCAAATCGACACTTTTCTAAAATGGCCTATTTTGACCCATTACCCAACCTGACCCTCCCGCTTTGTCAGGCTTAGTGGGGATGGTGATTGGCAACCCAAATAACCAATGTGCAGACAGTTCTAGAACACTAATCTTATAAGGCACAAACTAGAGCAAATGATAAACATACTTGTCAGTGATCTTTCTGATAGCTAAAACCTCGAATGCATCAACAATTAAAACTTGTACAACAAATCAATTTCGGTCTAATCAAATTATAAAATTGCCTAAAACTGGTCAACTAACTTGTAAAACTTGTTAACTCAAAAAATGGCCCAAATGGGCAAACCAACACCATCACCACCACTGTCACCTCCACCCGTGCCACTAGCTGACAAGAAAAAGTATAGGAGGTGAACCATTGTAATACCTCTCGTTCTAAAATGCCAACTTTCAACCCAATCACATTTTGATCCAAAACCAAATTGACACTTCTTTTCAATAGCTCACCTTGAGCTGAGCTCAGCTTGACCCAAACTTGTTTTCACCCGTTACCAATCTGACCCGCCCGCATTGCCCGGCTTAGCGGTGACAGAAAGTCAGAAACACAAACAGTTCTAAAACACTAATCTTAAAAAGGCAATCAAACTAGAACAGAATCAACAGATGATAACCACATTCATCAGTAATCAGTAACCTTTCTAATAGCTAAAACCTAGGTCCAATTAAAAACTCAACTTTCTGCATCAGTCAATCAACCATTCAACTATACTAAACTCACATAATCACTTCTTCACTTAGTTTGCACCATAAAACCATACCATCTACACCTAAACCTAATTGCATAATCTCAACCACTAAAACAAACAAAATTTAGGGTGAAAATATGAACTGTAAAAAAACAAAACAAACAAACACATACTAGGTTGAGCAGCCCATCCCTGTTCACCACCCTTAATCTTCTCAGGCAAAGCATAATTCACCGTCAGCACACGTCCGTACAGCTCAGCACCGTCCATATTATCCATGGCGGCCGCCGCATCTTCTCTCTCTAGAAACGTCACAAACCCAAACGACCTGTGCTTCTGCGTCGCCTGATCCAATGGCGTCTTCACATCCTTAATATCTCCGAACGGTATGAATGCTGAATGCAGTATCGTTTCGTTCACTTCCTCTGCTAATCCACCTGATTAATTGAAAAATAAATAAGTCATAAATGTTACTCATACATACAAATTTGGGGGTTAGGGTTAGGGTTTATTACCTACGTAAAGTGTGTTTTTCTGCACCTGTTGATTCATTGTGTTGTAATTGATGGTAATGGAAGTGAGACCAAGTTTTGTGCTATGAAAAGTTACACATTGGGCTGTCACGGTTCGGTTTTCACGGTTTTTATGTTAAACAGTGAATCAATTTATTTATTTTTTTATTTTATTTTTTATAACTAAAATCGAACTATGGAACTCTTAAACCAAACCAAGCCGCTAGTAATGGTTTGGTTTCACGGTTTCAACCAGTTAGGTATAAAGTTATCTAAATAAGATATGATATGTATGTAATTAAAGATTCATATAGCATGCTTTACTAGACGTGTTCGTGGTTTGTAGATCTTGTTTAGATTAAACCAAAATCGACAAGCTTTATCATTGCTAACACAAAGATTACCTTTTCTAAATATTAATAG
The DNA here is from genome assembly GCA_030844895.1 of Ambrosia x helenae. Taxonomy (NCBI): domain Eukaryota; kingdom Viridiplantae; phylum Streptophyta; class Magnoliopsida; order Asterales; family Asteraceae; genus Ambrosia; species Ambrosia x helenae. Next base: position 20,850,740 of record CM061224.1, on the reverse strand, counting down.
AAACGTCAACTATTTAGACTGGGGGTGACAATTGTTGACACGACATTAAGTTTATATATTTCCCTTTGAGGGTGTTTGGGATTGCGTTCTGAATCTGATTTTTATATTATTGCATCTTGAAAACGCAGATAATCAGTTTTTAATGTTTGGGATTGCGTTTTGAAAACGCAGATAATCAGTTTTTTAAGCAACCAAAACGCAATAATCTATAAGCAGCTCCACCCCTGCTTTTCCAAAACGCATAATCTGTTTTGAATAATCAATCCCAAACACCCCTTAAACTTTCTAAGAGGGTGTTTGGGATTGCCTTTTGAAAACTGATTATGTGTTTTCGCTGCAATATGGGTGAAACTGCTTTTAGATTATTGCGTTTTGGTAGCTGAAGGGATAGGGAGCCTAATTTGAAAGGCGTCCCTATCCCCAAGAAACAATAACTGTGCCAGGGCACGGCGCAGAAGCACACCAGCGCGGGGCAGGCAACCAGCACGCCTCGCGCGCCGAGATGAATGATAAGCAACAGAAGATACCTGATACGCGCGTACAACCACGCGCGGAATCTTCCCTTTGCACCTCTCATACGAAGTTCAAGGAATGACAAAAGGAAGATTCATAAAGATCCATGCCAGAGCACGCACCAATAGGAGAGGGACATGTGGCAGATAGTACAAAAGGCGAACGGCTACACTGTGCACACTGTCACGAACAGTGACCTGCAGGCATTAACTCGCCCCCGGTCAGACATCACGTCAGACGGCAGAGGTGGTCTGAATACTGTAGCAAGTACGATGTTACTGCACACCACCAGGAATCCGCCACGTGTCCAACCGCAACAACGACTACACTGTAAACATGACGTCATTAACAGTAATCCGTCCTTTCCCGCCATTTCAAGGAGGACCTTGGACTTGGGCCTCGGTTGGGCCCAAGTCAATGAAATCGCTTATGGGCCCCCGTGCAGCCCATTATCGGGTCTATAAATAGGATCAAAGACAATCCTTGTATTCATTCACAAACATAGTCATAACTATCACACACTTAACTTGTAATCTCCTTTCTTAGTAATAATATCTCGGTGTGCTTGCAGTGGACGTAGGTCATTTACGACCGAACCACTTAAATCTCTTGTTCTCACACACATATCACTCACATCAACGATCTCTTGGGTCACCATTACGGTTTGGGTAAAGGATTAACCCTGTAGTTACATAAGTATTAACCACCCGGGGATTACATGTAATCTCCGGTATACTTATTGTTTCTTCAGTAGCTTAAAAATCAATTACAAAATTCAATCCCAAACACAAAAAACTGATTATTTGCGTTTTTAAAACGTAATAATCTAAAAATCCATATCAAAACTCAACCCCAAACACCCTCTAAGAGTCCATTTTCCTATAATTCTCATTCAATTATTCTAATTTCAAGCGGAATGAACTACAGTTAGTTAATTTGGAATGAGAGATAAATATATAAAATCAATTAAAGCAGCAAAAACTCCAAAAAAAAAAAAAAAAAAGCTTTCTTATGAATCGCAGTAATTAATTGTTTAGATTATTACATGCACCCACCGCCAGATGAACAATTGCGGGCCGGTGTTATCTGAAGAGAGAAAGACCAGACAAAAGAGAAAATGATAGATATCTGATAGAGGGCGAATGATGTATACATCAAGTGGTGAAAAGACTTGAGTTCTCTTTAAGAGACTCAGATTCGATCTCTATCTGCATCAAATAGTGAGGCAATAGTGCGCAATGATGGTAACAAACCCACCAAGGGGGGTTTGATCATGAGTGACGAGGTATGGCCCAGGTAAACCCAGCCCAAACCTCAAAACCATGAGCCCAAACAATAGAAAGCCCACCGACTATGCAAAGTCAAATCAGTCAACACAAGTCAAACGCATTAAATAGAAAGCTGGTCAAAAGGCTAATTCAGCGAGGAGACAATCATGCAAGGAATGTCTCCCCTCGATAATCAAAGGAGCAACTATAAAAGGAGAAGTAAAGGTAAAGAACGACACACAGTTTTTACAATACTCAATTCATATAAGCTTCACCCCTTACGTCAAACAAATACTTATTCTCACGCCGGAGGGTGGTCACGGGATTCCCCCCAATCCTGTGGCGAGTCCTAACGGTGTTCTGTTTTGCAGATTCCTTATTCGCTATTCTGAAGTTGAGTTGGAAAGAATCCCCTATTCTGCATCATACAGAAGATCCAAAGTACCATCCCAGGTTCTTACTTCTTCATTGGCGCCATCCGTGGGACGGAAACAAGGCAGAAAGGCATTCTTCCTACTCGCAAAAGAAAATGACAACCAACAATACATCCCTGCGCGGAATCACGTCTGGTGCTCAGGAAAGGCCGGAAGAAGACCGCCAATCACCAGAACATGTCGACGAGGAAATTCTGATGGAACAACCCCCGGGGTTCACATTCCCCCGGAGGACACAGAGCCGGTCCCGGCCCGCACCTTCTGTGACACCAGTTCTCTCCGCGCTAACTTTCATCGAACCAATTCAAACCAGCACATACTCACAACCAATTACAACACCCATGGCAATGATGGGGGTCTCTTCCACCCCGGGAACCACTTCGTGGATGATGGCTACATCAACCCTACCACTTTTTTCGGCTGCTATGAACGCACCCCTGGCACCCGTCTCAATGCCGATGTATTCCCCAATAACCCCTGGGAATCAGCCATACTTTCCACAATTACCTATACCCCCATACGGATACATGTACCCCACAGTAGCAGGAAACCCATACCAGTATGGCTTTCCCTACATGTATCCACCTACTCAATCCATGCCCCTGGGATTAGGAAACGGCACCCAGGCCTCCAGGCAGGATAGAGGAATTTCTTACGAAGGCGTGGGAACAAGGTTATCTTACGAAGACACGCCAACCCTCACTCGACCATTGAACCATACGACACAACCCGGCCGGGTAGACGTGACTCGCGCGCGGGTCCCAGACCATCAAGAAGAAGGGGATGACGAAGATCTTACTCGCCCCTATCGTCCCCCGGCAATGGTCACGTACTCTAAATTTACTGAACGGATAGCTAATGCACCACTCCCACAAAACCTGAAATTACCGTCAACCGTGGGAAAATACGACGGGACAGGTGATCCGGACGATCATTTAAGCATTTTTGAGTCAGCCGGACGATCGAAAGATTGGCCCATGCCGGCTTGGTGCCATATGTTTGTCCAGACTCTCATTGGGGCGGCCCGAGTCTGGTGGGACAGTCTGCCTACAGGGTCGGTATCCAATTGGAAGGAAATTGTAAAGGGTTTCTCCCAACAATTCAGCCAGCAGAGAAGACACACGAAATACAGGGATGAAGTGATGCATATCCGTCAAAGGGATAATGAATCAATGGAACATTTCATAATCCGATTTAACAAAGAAAGACTACAGATACCCGGACTGACAGAGGAGCTGGCATGTACGGCTTTCACCATGGGAGTAAATGATGACGGCCTTTTGCGGAAGTTACACGGCCCCACAGGCTATCCACAGACCATGGACGAAATGATGACTATCGCGAAGGCCTACGTGAAGCAAGAAAAATCCATAGCCATGAATCATGCGGTGCGAAAAAGGCAAGAGGCAGCAAAGAACCAAGAAATTCCCAGGGAGCATCAGGGTCACAAAAACAGGGGACGCTCGGAGAGGCACCCATATGCTCGCAATGACACACGAGAAGATCAGAGAGATGACAGGCGAAAGACAGAAAGATCACAAGATACTTTCGCAGGAAAGGGAGAGGGCTCGTCTAGGCCCAAATTCGAGTACCCGGAACTAACAAAGACACCCCTCCAAATCCTGGAGTCTGAAGATTTGAAGTTTAATATCCCTCGCCCGATGAAAGATTCACCGTCCCAGGACAAATCCAAATATTGTGCTTACCACAAAGGAAACGGTCACGAGACAAACGACTGTTTTCAGTTGAAGAAGCAGATCGATTATTTTGTCAGGACAGGAAAGCTGACCCACCTTGTGAGAGATGTCAAGCCGGGCCCGTCCTCGGCCAGTACAGACAAAGCTGCGGGAAAAAGGCCATGGGAAATAAACATGGTTAGGTTTGAAACAAGGACCGACCGGAAGAGATCGTTTGAAAGAATCGAGCCGTGGATGGAAGCAACAATAACAATTCCACCTCATTATCGAATGCTGAGCATGGAAGCTTTAGTTATCTCTGCGGCGGTCGGTGACTACAGCATGAGAAGAATCCTCGTAGACACGGGAAGCTCGGAGGACATTATATACGAACCATGCTTCCGGCGCATGCGTCCGGAGGACCAAAGGATGTTGGAGCCAGCTAGAGGGCCTGTCCGGGGATTCACAGGAGAAAGCATCGAACCCTTGGGGCAACTAACATTCCCCGTCACAATAGGGGACGGGCGAAAGGAACGGACCGTGTTAGTAACCTTCCTGGTCATCCCTGCCAACTCCCAATACAATGTGATCATGGGGCGATATACCCTGGGAAAGATAGACGCATTGGTCTCCACAGCCAGAGGTTTCATGACGTTCCCGACCCCTCAGGGGGTAGTGACAGTATCCGGAGATAAAGCCTGCGCGACAACAGATCGCAAATCATTCCGCCAAGCACCCACGGGATTGGTTGGACCAGAAAGGTGGGTATTGAACACAGAATACCCAGAACAGACAGTAACGATAGGAGATACCCTATCTGCCGCAGCACGTGAAAAGCTGAAACAGGTATTGAGAAGCAACATAGACATATTTGCTTTCAAGCATGCAGACATGACGGGAATAGCAAGATCAAGGGCGGAACACAAGCTGGCCACTTATCCATCCGTTAAACCTGTCACGCAAAAAAGACGGAGCATGGCTCCTGAAAGAAGAGCGGCGGTGGTCCAAGAGGTGAAAAAACTAGAAGAAGCTGGAATTCTGAGGAAGACTAGATATCACACCTGGGTAGCGAACCCAGTCATGGTCAGGAAACATGATGGGACATGGAGAATGTGCGTAGACTATAAAGATCTGAACAAGGCATGTCCAAAAGACGCATATCCATTGCCGGAAATAGACCTCAAGGTGGACGCAGTAGCACCATATAAGTTCAAGTGTTTTCTGGACGCGTACAAGGGATACCACCAAATCAAAATGGCCAGAGAAGATGAGGAAAAAACGGCGTTCCACACTGACGCCGGTATATATTGCTACACGAAGATGCCTTTCGGGCTGAAGAATGCAGGGGCCACATATCAGAGGTTGATGGATCAAGCGTTTGAAGAGCAAATCGGCCGCAATCTGGAGGTTTACGTCGACGACCTCGTTATCAAAAGCCCCACAGAGGAGAATATCATGGCTGACATTGAAGAGACTTTTAAGACGCTACGGGAGTACAACATCAAGCTCAATCCGGGGAAATGCTCTTTCGGGATGGAGGAGGGAAAATTCCTCGGAGTAGTGGTCACGAAAGACGGTTTCCGGGTAAATCCTGAAAAAATCACGGCTATAAGCAGCATGCCGTCCCCGAAAACACTGAAAGAAGCCCAGACGTTGAACGGGAGGTTAGCTGCAATTAACCGGTTCCTAGCAAGACACGCAGAAAGATCCCTTCCTTTTATATCAACCCTAAAAGACTGCCTAAGTAAGAATAAATTCAGATGGACGGAGGAAGCGGAAAAAGCGTTCCAGGAAATGAAGGTATTTGTCAGCAATCTACCAGCCCTCACAGCCCCGAGACCCGACGAAACACTGAAAATGTACCTAGCAGCTGGGCACCACGCAGTCAGTGCGGTCCTTTTGGTGGAACGGGAAAAAATTCAAACACCAGTATACTACGTCAGCCGGGTGCTTTCGGGTCCTGAAGGAAGATACCCCATGCTGGAAAAGCTGGTCCTGGCCTTGGTTCACGCGTCCCGACGCCTACGCCGGTATTTCCAGGGGCAAAAGATCGAGGTCCTGACCGGCTATCCTTTGGCACAGGTTTTAAACCGGCCTGAGGTTTCAGGAAGGTTGGCAAAATGGGCTATTGAACTAGGGGCCCATGAAATATCATTCAAGAAGAGAACGACCATCAAAGGACAGGTGATTGCAGACTTCATGGCGGAAGTCCCGGAAGGAGAAGAGATGCAGGTACCAAAAGATGGCAGCGCGACCGCGACAGACGATAATAACTCAGCATGGCAGTTATACACAGACGGGTCATCCAACAGCAAAGGGTCAGGCGCTGGACTGGTATTGGTTAACCCGGAAGGCGTGAGATCCTTGCACGCGCTGCGATTCGAGTTCGATTGCTCGAACAATCAATCAGAATATGAAGCACTCCTGGCCGGTATGCGGTTAGCATTATCAATGGGAGCCAGAAAAGTGGATGCGCACGTTGATTCGTTGTTGGTAAACAACCAAGTGAACGAGTCATATGAAGCCAAGGACGAGATAATGGCAAAGTACTTGAGAATGACAAAAGAGCTGATGGCAAAATTTGAAAAAGTGACGTTAACTCATGTAAGACGGCACAAAAATGACATTGCAGACGCCCTCAGCAAACTGGCATCCTCGGGAACAGAAGAAGATGTTCATATTGAAACTTTGCAGCAGCCGGCAACCCGGGAAGCAGAAGTGCACACTGTTCACATGCAGGAAACATCGTGGATGACACCAATCCAAGAATACTTAGAAAAGGGGATTCTCCCGGAAAGCAAGGGAGAAGCGATGAAGGTGCGAACCAAAGCTCTACAATACGAGATGCATGGGGGAGTGCTGTACAGAAAATCATACTTAGGACCAGCTTTGCGATGTGTCACCCCGTCCGAGGCAAGATTCCTGATACAGGACATCCACGCGGGGATATATGGCATACACGCCGGCCCTCGGGCAGTGGTTGCCAAAATAACCAATGCAGGATATTTCTGGCCAGGGATGCACAACATGGCAGTAGAAGAAATACAAAAATGCATCAGCTGCCAGAAGTACGCACCACAAACAATACGGCCCAAAAACAACCTAATCCCAGTCACGGCCGCCTGGCCATTCCAGAAGTGGGGAGTTGATTTAGTGGGGCCTTTCCCTTTGGCCCCAGGAAAGTTGAAATACTTGGTAGTTGCGGTTGACTATTTCACCAAATGGGTGGAAGCAAAGCCACTTGCAAAGATTGAGGCTGTAAACATCAAGAAATTCTTATGGGAGCACATAGTATGCCGCTTCGGCGTACCGTTATACCTGGTAAGTGATAACGGAACACAGTTCACGGACAGGACAGTAAAAGAATGGTGCAGAGAACTACACATCCAACAGGTCTTTACTTCTGTAGCACACCCACAAGGAAATGGCCAGGTGGAAAGAGCAAACAGGAGTCTTCTGGACGGCCTAAAGAAGAGACTGGACGCGGAAGGAAAGTCCTGGGTGGAACAACTGCCTCACGTGTTATGGGCTCATAGAACAATGCCAAAGACAAGCAATGGGGAAACACCTTTTAGCCTAACGTATGGTTCGGAAGCAATGATCCCGGCAGAGATCGGGATCCCTTCCGGAAGAAGAAACAAAAATGAAGAGGCTAATGAGGAACTGATCCGGCAAAACTTGGAAATCCTAGAAGAGCGCCGGGAGATAGCATGCATCAATGAGGCGAGATACAAACGACTCTTGGAAAAGTATTACAACAAAAGGGTGCAAGAAAAAACATTCAAGGTGGGAGAACTCGTAATGAGGGATAACGAGGCAAGCCGGTCCGAGAAACAAGGAAAGTTGGGGCCTAACTGGGAAGGCCCGTATCAGATAGCCGAAGTGCTCGGAAAGGGAGCATATTCTCTGAAGCAGTTAGACGGGGAGCCAATCCCCCGGGCATGGAACGCAGCACAACTAAAAAAATGTTATGTCTGAACAGGCAAAGATAATGTATGAGAAATTAGTGTTTTTTGACAAAACACATTCTATGTAAGCACAATAATAGTCACGGAACACCGTGTTAATAAAACGCCTTTTACGGCATACATTTACATGTTGTTTTTTACATCCAACTACGATATTTAAACAGTCATTTTCATGACATTGACAAAAAAGGGGGGCAGGACAAAAATCCATATGCCACTTCCCTGCAAAAAACACGAAACTAGCCCCAAAGGCACATACAATCTTCAAATCCTACCATCCAGGATAGCTAACACTTCCCAAGGGGAATACAGCAACTCTTCCTCCTTAAAAGGAGGGGGAACTAGATGGTCAGGTAAATCTTCAACATCTTCAGCTAAAGGATCTTCAACACGGTCGTCATCACCTACCAAAATGACAGGCCCTGCAGGAACAGGAACCTGGGGCACATGAACAAACCCCTCCGGGTCACGAGCTCCATGAACCTCCCCAGCCAAATCGAGATCATGGGCGGGCGGGGGAGCTTGATCATTGTCATCTTCCACGCCAAAAAATAGCTTTCGTGGGCCACGAGAGTACACCTTCCCATATCTACGAGCTGGAACATAATTAGCATACCTAATATTAAACTTTTCTATGGCAGCTACACGAGCATCCATTTCACGAGATTGTTGGTACAACATCTTAAGAGCTTCAACAGCATCAAGCTCTCTTGATAACTGTGTAACGGAAGCTGAACGGCGTGCCATAGAAGAAGAAAAGAAGCAAGAACGAGATTCTTTCCTATGGGCAAAAATGGTAAAAAAGGATGAACGGTTTGATAAGTCAAGTGACTTATATAGATCCTTTTTTGGAAGATGAAAAGATACGCTTTTAATGCAACTGACACAAATATCTGTGCAAATAGTGCAAAAGACGACTCGATATGATAGGTAATCATGACATGCAAAAGGTAATTAATAACCGTCACTTCGTTGTCAGCAAAAAGTAATAATATCCGTGACACGTGGCATACACACACACCACACATTAATAACACATGTAACATACAAAATAATTATGTCCAAACAGTAAACTAAGGAAGACAAACAGTCCTTCAGTCTTGACTAGGGGAAGAAACCTCAGCATCAGATGAACCTTTGACAAAAGGCTCGAGCAAAAGACGAAGAGAAGACATTCCATCATCACCTACATGGCTGCTCAGCTGGGATATGGGTTCGAGAGAATCACTGCTCAGTGCCTGCATCGAATCAGCGATCCGGGTACCGACCTCCTTCTCCTGCTCAGTTGGTGGGGGCACTTTCTGGCCAACAAGGCCAAGATTATTCCCATATGTGAGCCCACCAAGATATCCGGATTCCGTAGCAACCTCGTAAAAGGTGTTAATACGGTCCTGGTAGGTCTGACTAGTCCGGATGAAACGCCAGGCAGCAGGCAAACCCCGGGATATCAACCAATCACGATCATCCCGGGAGCGATCCAGCTGAGATTGGAGAGAAATGGCAAGATTCTTGGCAGCCTCGGTAGCATCCTCTGCTTGATCAGCACGGTCATTTGATAAACTTAGCTGTCTTTCACACTCTTTAAGCTTTTCAGCCATAACATCCTTCTCCTCCTCCAGACATTTGACACGGGACTCGAGAGCTTGGAACTCGGTGGACAGATGCTTACACCTTTCCATTTCTGCTTGATTCCGAGCAATGAATTCTTTCTCGGTAGTAAGCTCTTTGGTCAATGCTTCAACTCGTCCTTCAAGACGAGAGATAATGCCAGCCTGTGAATCATTGGCACGAAGAATTTCCAATTTCTCCTCCAGGTGTCCTTTAACCATGCGAGCTTTATCCGCCTCAAGTTTGTCCACAGCAACTTGACGAGAGACCAATTGAACCTCAGCCTCAGACAGCTGTTTGGCGAGTTTGTCGTTCTGGGACATAAGTGGTCCCTGTCTATCCCGGGCCTCCAAAAGATGAGCAAGGTCTGACCGCCACCGGCGAAGGACTTCATAAGAAGCAGCAGCATAACTGGCACCAGCACCAAGAATATTCTCGGCGAGTTGAGCATTATCTAAACCCTGCAAATAAAACCTTTCAGCTGGGGGGAAGGCATGTTCAGACCAATGACGAATGACCTCCGGATGGATAAGGCGGCTGGATTCAGCAATATGCCATTTGGGCACATAACAGATATCTTTTAAGGACGGCCGCCAGTTAATCCCGGGAGCGTAGACATTGCTCGGGATACAACCTGCATCATCAGATGACGAACTCTCGGTCCTAAAACCGCCAGGAAACTGGATAGGGTTCCTTTGTACATCCCGAAGGAGCTGGGAAAAACTCTGGCCAGTAGGAAAACCAGAAGCCATAGATGGACCTGCAACAGAAAAGACCGGCTGCAATGGGATAGAGACTGGAACAGTAGTGGAAGACAGAGAAGTTGCCACAGGAATCATTGAAACCGGGGTCAATGTAGACAACGGAACCGTAGTGACAGCAACAGCAGTCGCTGGAACAGAGCTAGCTAGAACACACGAGGAAACAACAGTAACCTCCTCACAGCTACCCTCAGCGATTGGAATAGCTTTGGAAACTTCAGATATAGAAGCACCTCCGGAAGCAGAAGCAGAGGTACTTGCAGAAATCCTATCACCTGCATAGAATGATTGAATTCAGGAAAGGAACCAAAAACACAAAAACAAATAAAAACATGATTACCAAGTGACTTTTTCTTCATTTCCAATAATTGCTGCCGCTTGGCTAAAAGGGCTTCAGTATCCAAGGTCGCCGTAGTTTTCCTCTTCTTGGATTTATCTTCTTTCTTCTCGATATTTTCCTCACCTTGAGGAAGAGCAACATTAATAGGATCAGCATCAACGGGACTCGGAAGATTTCCATCAACACCTGTAGGCATAGTTTCCACAGTGGACTGGCCAGCTATCTGCCCGGAGGCAGAAACAATTGGCCCTGGGATATAAAAATTAGAAATAGTTTGGCTAAGAACATCAAGCTCATCTGAACCCAGAGGACGGTCATATTCAACCAATTGAGAAGAAACCTCCTCGTCCAAGACGTCAAAGTATTGCCAGGTCCCCTGATCTTCACGCTTATACTCCGGGAACACAGTTTCATCCACCCATAACCGGCTCATACCAACAGCAACTAAAGCCCGCTCCGGAATAAACGTACATTCCGTGGGATTATTTGTCAGAGCAAGGTACAAAGGATCTTTCTCATAAACAGAAGGAGGAGGACACTCGTCAATCAATTTAGATTTGGCCTCCGGGAATCTAATCGGAGTAGAAACAGGAAAAACACGTTCGTCAATGTAGAAAAATTTCTTCCTCCAATCCTTATCCCGAACACTTTGAGGAAAGCTGTCAATACAGGGCAACGATCCAGGACGACGATCAAAAGTAAAATATTCTCCTTTGAATTTCAGTACATACAACACACGGAAAATCTCCAAAAGGGGTGCCCTACCCAAACCTAGGGCACAAAATTCAAAATGACGAATTTTTATCAAACCTAGGGGATGCAATTGGGACGGGTGTACCTTATAATAAGACAGGATAGCAAGTAGGAAATTGGTAACCGGCAAACGAAAGTGAGAAAAGGTAAAAAACTCGCCGTACAAAGTAATCTTCCCTTCCTTGAGTGGAAAAGCCCGATCATCCTTGCCAGGAAGCACAGGCCCCCATTCCAACGGCACATGATAATCACTAAGGAAAGAGGAGAAGGATGGCCAGTGGCAAGAAATGTCGGATACGCTTGTAGCAACCCGTGAGGAACTTGCTTTAGGAGCCATGGAAGGATTAAGCAGTGGAAAGAGGGAAAAATGGAAAGAAGAAACCGTTCAATTGACGAAGAAAACAACGATTGGTTAAAGTAAAAGAAGGTTTAAAATTCAAATATATAGAACCGCCACATGTCAATTCCCTACACACTTAAAACCTATTAAATAGGGGATTGATGTGACGGTTATAGCCATGATTACGTCACGTGCTATCAAGAATACAAAACAAACCCACAACTTTTTTTCTTTTTATTTTTAAGTCTAGTAACAATCACATGTTCTTATAACTAGACTGGGGGGACATGACGAGGTATGGCCCAGGTAAACCCAGCCCAAACCTCAAAACCATGAGCCCAAACAATAGAAAGCCCACCGACTATGCAAAGTCAAATCAGTCAACACAAGTCAAACGCATTAAATAGAAAGCTGGTCAAAAGGCTAATTCAGCGAGGAGACAATCATGCAAGGAATGTCTCCCCTCGATAATCAAAGGAGCAACTATAAAAGGAGAAGTAAAGGTAAAGAACGACACACAGTTTTTACAATACTCAATTCATATAAGCTTCACCCCTTACGTCAAACAAATACTTATTCTCACGCCGGAGGGTGGTCACGGGATTCCCCCCAATCCTGTGGCGAGTCCTAACGGTGTTCTGTTTTGCAGATTCCTTATTCGCTATTCTGAAGTTGAGTTGGAAAGAATCCCCTATTCTGCATCATACAGAAGATCCAAAGTACCATCCCAGGTTCTTACTTCTTCAATGAGCGTCACCCTGGTTTTCATCCAACTGTCACTTCAGCGAGACAACTCGTGTGAAGGCAGTACGGTTTTTGGGGGGGAACGCCACCAAGGCTGATAAGCCGACCCAGATCCGATAGAACACGAAGTTCGACCAACCTTGATGGGGTGACGACTTCAATCGGCATTGTGACAATGTGTCACTCATAAGAAAGTCACCATTCAAAAAAAAAAAGATAATGAAGTGACAAAAATACCCATGCAACCTCTAAAAAGTGTTACTCGAAACCATTGAATCATCTGAAAGGCTAAAAAGACGTTATTCGTAGGAAATGAGCTCACTTTTCATTAAAATAATAATAACAATATAATAATGAGACTATAGTTTTTTAGAGAAAATATACAAGTAGAATATCGTTTACAAAATTACATGAAATTGAATGTAAAATATAAATTACAATTTACATGGACCAATATTGATTTAACCCAGGGTCTTTGAAGAATCTTCAATCGTACACTCTCGTCAGAACGTCCCGCTGCAAGAATAAGCAAACTAAAATATTGATGATTTTGGTTGAAGAACGTGCTTGACACACTTCCCTTAAAACAAATTCTGCGCATTATCTCAGATAGTCTGTCTCCTAAGGTACAATAATCAGAGCATGTGTATTGCTGGAGATGGCTCCCACACCAGAGATTCCACCGTGTATAATTTCTCGTTAGAAGAAAATTTCTTTTCTATGTCTTACAAAATGAGCCAAAGCTCGTTTTTATATACAACAAAGACCAAACCGATTCTGCAATTAATCTTGTAATAAACACAAATTTTAATATTGTATTTAACGATATTAAATTGCATTCAAAAGGATTTAAGTGGTTTGATGTAGTCAAACTCGAAACTGCCATTTACTTGTGGCGTGATTTAAATAGCTGGTTTGACCAGGTCAATTACTGTTGCAAAACTGTGTGCGCGCCCCTGAACTGGTCCGCCAGTCCTTGCGTCACGCTACTTAGACCTCCCATATGGAGACCGTGCGGCCCGCCATGTCATTTGTGGATGACCACCCGCTACGCAGCCTGAGACTCACGCGCTCCGGAGGCTGAGCCATTAAAGCGCCCCATTGCGTGCATCGTACACGCCGCGCGCACGTGAGTTAGGGTGAACTCTAGGTTCTCCACTAGTGTTTGGCTCAAGCTAAACAATTTACAATGATTGTTTCTCCTTATATGCTATTTCATGTTTTGTCATCCCACATTCCCACCAATGCGATACAAGTTGACAACTTAATCCATTTTTTTCATTCATCTCAGCTCTATTTTTAACGTAGTTTACTTCGTTGTGATATTCTCACAATGTACTACACAAACTCAGAAATAATTATTTATATAACACATATATAAACACATTTTTTAGTCCAAAATTAGTGAAAAATAATTTCGCTACCATTTTTCCAACACTATTATCAAAATCCATTGAATTAATGCACGGATCAACAATGGATTGTCCGCCAATGTTATATTTGTAAATTGCACAAAGTATAAGAAGAGACCATGGCTGATGCTATGACCGAGTCATATATCGACCGACCAAATTTCTAACTATCTACCTTCTGTAATATGTTCATCATAAAACAAGTTAAAAAGGACAAACACAAGTGCACTTCAATAACATCTAATGAGCAAACAAGTTGTGAAGTCATGTTGAAGCTTATATAAGAAAAGGTTTTTCATACGGGGAACAAATCAACCAAATGGTTTCACACAAATTGGATGGTGGTCAACTTAAGTAAGTGAGATAAACACATTGACACGACCTTAATTAAGAGTTTTTGGTCTACATTTGGGTCTATACGTTGCGTGCCTGCATGCATTTAATTTTCTAACCCATTTAGACGTAGCTTATTTTGCAACCCCATTGTAGGCTTAAGGGAAATTTCTTAGACTGTCTGGAGGAGGGGGGGGGGGGGGGGTTGGTTTGCCACATGTAGCATTTTGATTGGTTGGTTCTTTATAAATTAAAAAAAAAAAACTCATCCAAACTAAAAAAAAAAAAGAAAAACAAATTAAAATTAAAAAATAACAATCTTGGATATGAAAAAATAAAAGAAAAATTAAAAAATAAAAAAATTTAAAAAAACATTAACCCATCTTTTTTATGCAGATGGTTCTTTAAATTTAGAAAAATTTAAAAATTAAATTAAAGGGCATTAGCCTTGTAAATGGAGAAGAAGAATTAACCCATCTTTTTTATGCAGATGACGCTCTTATTTTAGGGGAGTGGTCTAGAGATAACATTACAAGCATTGCTAGGGTTTTTCGTATTTTTTATTTGTGCTCAGGGCTTCGTATTAATTTACATAAGTCTAATATTTTTGGTGTGGGAGTTGAGGATTCTGAAGTGGATAGTATGATAGACCTATTGGGATGCAAGAGAGGTGGCTTTCCATTCACATATCTTGGTATCCAAGTAGGGGCAAAGATGACTCGTATTAGAAGTTGGGATCCGGTAGTGGAAGTTGTTCGAAATCGCCTTGTTTCGTGGAAAGCAAGGACACTGTCTATAGGTGGTCGGCTTATTCTTATTAGATCGGTTCTCGAAAGCTTGCCAGTCTATTATTTGTCTCTTTATAAAGCTCCAAAAGCTGTGATTGCTTCTATAGAAGCCCTCATGAGGAAATTCCTTTGGGCGGGCACGAGTGATGAAAATAAAATTTCTTGGGTAGCGTGGGATGTGGTGACTACCCCTAAAAAACAAAGGGGGTCTTGGGGTGACGAAGTTACAAGAGGTGAATGACGCTCTTCTGTTAAAATGGACTTGGCGTTTTAAACAAGAGGGGTCTACTTTGTGGAAGAAAATTATTTTGGGGTGTCATGGAGCGAGTAGACCTTGGGCTAACCTTCCATGTAAATCGTCTTCGAATGGGTGCTGGAAGTATATAGCGAGAGTGGGTGAATCTAAAATCCAAGATGGTTTATCCCTTAACTCTTTTTTTGTTGGTGAAGTAGGGGATGGTGTGGCTATAAAATTTTGGATCGACAAATGGTTGAAAGATGTCCCCTTCCGAGATGTATATCCTACGCTTTTCTCTTTAGAAAAAAATAAGTGGGCCTCGGTTTCTAATCGTATAACATGGGTCAATAATGAGAAGGTTCTTCAATGGGATTGGCGTGCTTCTCCCTCATCGTTTGAGGAAGTTTCTGAATTGTTTAGTCTCTTGAACGACATTCATGATTTCCATTGGCGAGGAGGTAGGGATAGATGGAAGTGGAGTTTTGATAAAGAAGGGAGATTCTCGGTCTCCTCGGTCAAAAAGTTGTTTGCCCACTTCATTCCGGCTGATAATAATCCGAGGATCAATTGGAAGGTTTGGGTTCCGTTAAAGTGTAAAATCATGGTTTGGAGGGTTGCTCTCAATAGGTTGCCTACTATCGCTGAACTAATAAAACGTGGAGTACCTATTAATCAATCGAGTTGTGTTTTTTGCCAAGGGGACATGGAAACTTCTTTACATATCTTTACAGGTTGCGAGTTCTCTCAAGAAGTGTGGTTTAGAATCGAATCGTGGTGTCGACTTATCCATAGTTTTGCTTTTGATGTAACTGATCTCTTACGATTACCGGATACAACTAATAGTTTGAAGGACCGGAGGTATATTTTAAGAGGTATTGTTTACGCTACTATGTGGGTTCTTTGGAATGAAAGAAATAATCGTATTTTCAACAACAAACAAAGGAGGCCGGTCGAGATTGTGGAGAACATTAAATCTACGACGTTTTTCTGGTTTCGCAATAGGTCAAGATGTAAAGAAGTAGAGTGGAAAAAATGGTGTGTTTGTCCTTTGGATTGAGTTTGTTTGCTTTGTTTGTGCGCTTGTAGGTCCTTGCTTTGAGGGCTCTTCGAGTAGCTTTTTAATGAAGTTTTTCTTTCAAAAAAAAAATTAAATTACATAATTAACCCTATTAAAATTAATAAAAACATTACATAAAAACATTAAATAACCATTACATAATTAAACCTAAAAGATTACATAATTAAACTACTAAACATTACATAAACACATAACATACTCCTAAATTACTTATTAAAACCTAAACCCCCCCCCCCACTATGGGGAGTAATTATCCCGGTCCTCCAGTGTATATGGTGGAGGTGACACATCCTGGTCGCTATCGCGACCGTCGGACCTCGCATCCGAGGGATGCGGCAAGGAGAAGACGTTGCCGAGTAGTAGTAGAAGCGTTCTTCTTCCATCACATCTCTAAGTGCTTCCAACTCCTCCTCGTATGGCTCCCGAGGATGAGGGTTGGGTGTAGTCTGGTGATGGGGGATGGGTGTAGTCTGGTGATGGGGGATGGGTGTAGTCTGGTGGTGGGGGATCTCTTGCATCCGGGGGTGGGTGCCAACAACCTAAGACGGTCCATTTCCCTCAGAGTGGTAAAGTAATCCAAAGCCCATACCAACTCCTCATCAGTTAAGTCCTCATCTTGTGGAGGAGGAGGAGCTGAAAAATTTGGTTGAGTAGCAGGAGGGGGAGGAGATGAAAAACTTGATTGTGCAGGAGGAGGACTGGAGGAGGAGAAGGAGGATAGAACAAAGGTTGTGCAGGAGGAGGAGGATAGAATAAAGGTTGTACAGGAGGAGGATGATAAAACAAAGGTTGTGCAGGAGGAGAGGGAGCAGAAGATGAAAACGTTGGTTGTGCAGGAGGAGGAGGAGATGAAAAAGGTAGTCGCCGTCTCCGGCGAGAGTATCGCCGGAGGCCGGAAGATCCGGCACCTTCGTGATAACGTTTGAAATTCATAGGGTCAGACATTTGGAAGTTTGTATGAGAATTGTGAGAATTGTGACTGAGAATGGTTGCATTGATGTTGTATTTATAGGGTAAGAAAACTGGCGGTTGAAATTCAAACGTTTGAAATTCAAACGTTTGAAACTGGCGGTCAAATTTAAAAGTTTGAATAATATTTTATTATTAACTATTTAAATAAATGTTTTTAAATATTTTAATATAAATTTTTAAATAAAATTTTTCACATTATTATTTTAAATACTTTTTAAATATTTAAATTTATTATTTTTTATTATGTTTATTAAACTTTTTTTATAAAGAAAATAAAAAATAAATGAAATTCCACATGTCACTCCCTCCCTTCCACTCCCCACAATCCCCCCTCCCCCCCCCCCCCACACACACACACACAAGTGCCATATGACGCTTCATCCCCTCCCCCCTCCACCACCACCACCACCACCACCACTCCTTAGACTAGACGAAGTGGGTGGGAAGACTAGGGGCGTGGAGGAGCTTTATGGGCGGGAACACCGCCACCAAGTGGCGTGGAAGAGGGCGTGACCCCTTTGGGCGGGGAAGAATCCACCGGCGTGGGGGGAGGAGGAAGCCACGTGGAGATATCTGGTTGGTTGATTTTTTTTTCTTTTCTTTTTTAACTTTAACCCAATATAATATTATTCTCTTCACTCCCTTTCCCTCCTTCTACTCCCTACAATTTTCACCTTTCACACGTAGGCCCTACACGTGCCACATGACGCTTCATCTCCCTCTTCCCCCCTCCACTCCTTATAGTCTTATAGTCTTACTAAGCATCTTAACTCATTACGTGTAAACTATTTCAACATTTGTTCACCCACCTATATACTTAGGGACACTTTTAAGAATTGTATTATAAAGAATATGATCTTTTGAGTTATTTTATTACTCATAAGTAACGGTTATTCATGAGTTAATTAAAGAATTAATTTCCTAAAAATCTAAGAAATATAAAATAAAATTATGACTATTTATTATAAATCGTACAACTTTACCGTAACATATTAATGTATAAATCTAAACTACAAAGTGTAGAAAAACCAGTCTAAATTTTATGAATAGATTGGAGTTGAAATAATATGCCTTTCAACAAGAAAATGGTGTTGGAAGTACTTACAACCTATTAAATCGCTTTATTCAGAATAATTATATTTTAATGATATTTTATACATTAATTGTTTTTAAAACTTAAAAAAAAGGAATTTAACTCCTTACAAATTACCCGTTCTGACCAAACCGTTTTTACCGTTACACCCGCCCAACACCTGAGAAGCCCATTTTACCATCTCTAGCTAGTGATAATAACCAAGAGAATCCACATGAACTGAACTCATTAGATAGAATTATTAGCAACTATAAAGTAGAAAGGCTTACTCTCAGTGAGTGCCGATAGGTCAGATAATGTCTAGAGTTTGGGTACATATTGGCCATATGTATGTTCTTCTCATTTCGATTAACACCTCGAATTTGAATGTCCTACAACAAATGAATGAAATGTAAACTAATCTCACTTAATATTAGAAATGTAATCTCAAAGATGGTACACAAGAGTATAAATGGAAGAAATTGTATAAAAATTTGGGGATTACACTTGAGACTCTCGGGATGTCATCTTAACTTTGACAATATTAACATATTTGTCAATGCCCCCCTATAATGTAGTATAGATATAGATATAGATATGATTATAACATATTTTTGGTATATAATATAATTAATCTCTATTTCATTTTAAATTTGATATAGAACATGTTAAATTAGAGAGAGAGAAGTTTGCATGAAAATAAGTTGCCTACAAGGTAGGGTGTTTGTGGTGACAAGACGAGAGTCTATCATCTTTCAATTGAAAATGGAGAGACAAAATAAACAAACCTGACGAATGCGTGTTCAAATAGCAGCCATCCATCAGAAGTAAAAGAGAAAAAGAATGCATGCATGCTGCATATAATATATATGGCCTCTGGTTGGATATATATGACGAGTCCAATTCCACTTTCCACAAATGTATACTAGAAAAGAGTATGCATCCAACCAATCATTACACCCAATTTCGTTAACCATCAAACCAATTTCACATCTTACTTTCTTTCTGTGTGTTTTTGTGCGCTTTTGTTTTCTACCAACACACACTCATGCATCTTACTTTTAACAACTAAAATATATTTGTACACTATACAAAGTATTGTCAAGAAATTCATTAGAATATAGTTAACTTGACGAGTATTATATGTACACGTGATTATAATTATGCAAAATATGTGTTTGGATACAAAAGTCATATTTGGTGAGAAGTGTAAAAAGCAGTGTCACAACTTCATAGTTTAATTAGTTTGATTTTAAGGCTATGGGATGTGCAGACATGAGAATGTTCATGTCTCAATGTCACCAAGGATGCCACCTAGGATGGCTCTCATGTTCTCTTGGTTGAGACATGGCAAGGGTGTGGAGACACCACAATGGAATCATTTACATAAATGGGGGGTTTATTATTTTACAAATTACATTTGGGGGGTAGTGGGGAAAAAAATTAAAATTGGTGATGCCTTGGTCTCATTTGGCGGCATCAAACAAAATCCCCAAGATGACGCCAAACCAATTCCATTAGTCTTTTGAAGCCGCCAATTCATACTAAGGCTTTGAAGCCGCCAATTCATACTAAGGCTTTGAAGCCGCCAATTCAATTTAAGGGTTCAATTCTTATATAATGCTACGGCCTCTTCCCATTTTCTCCATCCCATCCCACCTACACAAATACATTATATCATTCCCACATATCTCAATCCCATTTACAACACCACATATCTCAATCCCATTTACAACACAATTATAGGAAACTACAACACAATATGCGATATAATACTTTTCCCGCAATTCTTCTGGAGGGTACGGTTTTTTATTGATATTGGGTCGATGTTACATTCACATGGAGTTTTAACAGTTTTGGGCGGGGATGAGCCGTGCTTAAAAGCATCCTCTCCTGTCTCATCCCCTGCTTG
Organism: Ambrosia x helenae; assembly: GCA_030844895.1. NCBI lineage: Eukaryota > Viridiplantae > Streptophyta > Magnoliopsida > Asterales > Asteraceae > Ambrosia > Ambrosia x helenae. The sequence continues at coordinate 20,830,530 of CM061224.1, read as the reverse complement.
GCATCGCTTTTCTGGGGTCCAAAAAAGCGGTGTCTTTGGATCGGTGTTACATCCACATGAAACTACTTGGATCGATGTTACATCCACACGTGGTATAACACGTGTAGAATGCAACATTGTCACTGTAGTTTATAATATTTTGCCGTTGGTTGTCCTTGCTAGTCTCAATCTCCAGTCTACCAAACCCGGACATTCCAACGGACTCTTTAGGGGGGTCAACTTTCCAGACAAAGCCTGTAGGGCAAGGCCATCCGGTGTTGATGAATCGCATCATGTGATTAGCGACGTCGAAGACATCGGATGATGCGATTCTTTCACCGTGCTACTTTGCCAGGGCAGCTTGGGTTGATCGTTGGGTACCTTTAGATTTGGTACACATATTCAACAGATTGATTGATGTTCCCCTGTTTGATTCAGATGTGTTCGGACCCCAACTTGATCCCGAGCCCTCAGTTTGACTTCAATAAAGCAATTGTGATGGAATGTGCGAAACGGAAACTTAATGAACTCTGCAACAAGAAACGGTGGTAGAATATTGGAATTGGTGATCTCGGAAATAGATTGTCTTGTAACTCGGTAGATTGTATAGTTTGATTGAGTAGTTTAGAAAAATAGTTGTTAAGTAAATTTGTATTATTTGTTTTAAATAAATCTATCATTATTACCTGGCCCGTTTTCAACAAATTGAGTTTTCAACAAAAAATGAAGTCCGGGCCGTTTTCGGGCCTCCCGGATCAGGCCCCGGAGACCCGAAAACGGCCCGGACTTCGTGCGAAACCCGTGTATTAGCCAAGGCCAGCGCGTCTGAAAGCCCGGATGCCTAACGGGCAGGCCCTGCCAGACTGTACAGAGGCCCAAAAATGGCAGCCTGGCCCGTTTTCAACAAATTGAGTTTTCAACAAAAATGATTATGTGATCTTGTTTTAGTGTTTAACGCTTGTATTTGGATTTTAATTCTAGTGGTTGTTTCTCACAACAATGTTTGAATCACATGTGGCTTAACGATTCGTATATTGATATGCATACACCAAAAAAAATGTTACAACAACAGTAATTAACACGTGATTACAAGTTAAACCAGTCTGTGGGAGGTTGATTCATAAGACGTTGAGATTGCCTTCTTGGTGGTTGGTGTTGATCGTTGGGTGGTGGTCCTTGATTCCCGTACTGATCATCGGGAAAGAGGTTTAAATTCAGTGAGGTCGAAGGTCCTGGCCGGGTTGAAGGTCCTGCGTCACACGAATTATGCGGGGGATGGTAATGGAAATCACTAACATCGAGATCAATCCGTGCCATCCCCTTCCCAACCGGCGTCACAAAATCTTGTGACGGAAATGCCCAACTATCTCCAATTCCAATTCTGCTTGCAATCAAGTTAGCTAGCGGACCTGTCACCGCCGGTTGACCGCTACCGGACCCACCAACATCACCAGTTCCCTGTACGAAGGAACTATCCAATCCAAACGGAGTTGGAGTTCCAAGTTGATCATATCCAACGTCAAAGAGTTGCGGGACATATCCCCCGCCCTGGTTCTGATTGTTGCTTGCCGCAACAGATGCACCAAACCCACCCTCATTGTACAACGGGCTTCCAGCTTGGGGTTGATTTTCCGCCACGTTTGTCGGCACCTGATGGGGAGCGTGTCGCCGGCGTACCCTTTGAGGTCGTGCCGGTGCTGACAAGTCGACGGTGTCCCTTGTAAGATGCGTCGGATTTTGTAAGTGTCCGACATCGTGTGACATCATCATACTGTGGAACGCCGTGTTCTGTATATGCTCAAGCTGCGTGGCGAAGGACTGAGGATCATTAAATGCCTGTTAGGAGGACCGGTAAATATCCCCTATGGCATCCCTCTGCAAACAAAATTATTAGTTAGAAACCGTAAACTCAAATAATTAATGTATGAAATAGACACGTAAAAATGCTTTACCATCAGCTGGATTCTAGCACCGTCGTCTTGGAAACCGCCAACTGGGGCCGGTGCTACACTCGGATTCCCAATAAATGCAACGGTACGGCCCAAATACCATTGCATATAACCGGGCTCTGTGAAAGTCGTCCTTATGGGATCGGACCTGTAAACCGTGTTACGACGGTGATTCCAAGCGTTGATGTAGGCTTCGTGCCTACTCATCCAGTCCGCCCCGTTGTGTCCTTGCCGCCCCAAAGCATGCAGTTTTTCAAGCTGAGCCATGGGTACGGTTACGTTTATTTGGGGAGGTATGTACTGGAACATGCCAAATTGCTTCATAACCCGTTGAGGGTAAGATGCTCAACGATCTCAAAGCATATAAGCGGACAACAGCTCCTCCAGCTTTCCATCCCACTTGAACATATGGCCGGTAGTCGATCCAAAACCGCGGTGTAGGGGGTCCAGTTGAACTAAAAACATAAAAACAAACACTTAAGTCAGTTACAAAACACAATAAATGCATGATTAATACAAAAAACTAAAAATAATTACTAACACGTGTAGAATGAACATACCATGTTCTCGTTCAACGATTGTAGTTGTGAACGATATGCTCGGAGGCAGTGGGTGGATACCTCCTTGAAGTTTAAATTGCGGTCTCTCCACCTACAAAATTAACAGTTTAAAACACGTGTTCAGTAAAAAAGATACAAAGGGATGCCATGCAGACTAGGGATGAGCTCGGGACGGGATTGGTACCGAACCGATACCGATCCCGACAATACCGATACCGAAAAGTCCAAAAACCCAATACCGATCCCGATACCGAACACATACGGTACGGTACGGTATCGGTTCGGTATCGGTACGGTACCGGTATGGTATCGGTATTTTGCCTTAAAATACCGATACCGTACCGATCCCGTACCGATACCGATAATACCGAAACCGAAAATCCATAAATATGGATACCGATACCGATCCCGAAACCCCTCGGTTCGGTATCGGTTCGGTACGGTATCGGGATCGGGACGGGACGGGATCGGTATTCGGGCTTGAATGCTCATCCCTAATGCAGACACACATTATATTTGTTTGGGATTTGAGATATATACCGAGCCGCTAGCGGACAAGTATAATCAAACCGGTTTGAGGGTGGTCGTGGCGCGAGACACCGAATCCTCTCCCATGCCATGTTTGAAGAAACATCATGGGCCCGGTCACGGCTTTCCTATCCGGCTGGGTGGCATCACAAAGCCGCCTGTAAAAACAACCGAGAACCGCACTGCCCCAGCTATAAGATGTTGTTCGGCTTAGGTCTCGTAAAAATCTTAAATAAAAAACATTTAGTCTATTATTATTATTATCAGGAAATAAAGTGGAACCGATCAAATAAAAAAGGATTAAACGAGCACGGAAAATGCACGCTTCATCCGTAGCCTCTGCTTCAACAAACGGCTCCTTTAGTTTATTAATAATAACACTACCCAAAACGGATTTGCCGGACATTTGGTTCTCTGTAGGCGTAACACCTAACCATCGTCGGCACAACGCTATTGCGTCGGCAGTAGACATTCCATCATCTACCCCAGACACAACAGCTCCCTCAATAGGTAACCCTCACAAGACGTTAACATCTTGTAAGGTGACAGTAGCTTCACCAAATGGTAGGTGGAACGTGTGAGTTTCGGGCCTCCATCGTTCCACCAAAGCTGTTATTAAGGAGTCGTCAACGTATCGATAACCACAATCTATAAGGCCACCAAACCCTGCGGCATCGACAAGGTTACGAACCCGTCCTACAACAGGGTTGTCACGAAGTTCTCGCCATAGGCTTCTATCGCTACGCTTTACCATAAGGGGCTCATTAAAGTCTTCCTCGTTTACAAAAACGTGAAAGGAACGATGTCGATCGCGCAGATACAACACATCGTTGCTTAGGGGACCAGGGTGTAAGTTTATGTTTTGATTCATGGTGGGAGGAATTTGCTTGGTATGATTTTTTATAAATTTCAAAGGTTTCAGATGGAGATTGTAATGGTGTGGAAATGGATGTGTGTGGTGGTCCTTCTTCACCTCACCCTCCATTTTATAACCTCCAAGGACTCACTCTTACACTCTCAAGAACACTATTTGCCTATCAAATCATCTGCAAATTATAAGATCATTGCATGCAATGCTAGAGACTTTGTGTGTGAGTGTGTTTTATAGCCTGCATTGGTTGCAGGAATCGTGCATGCATGAAGACTTACTCCCATTTGGCTGCAGCAATGCATGGTAGTGGATAGGCGGTATCATGGCGGCAATATTGAAGAACACACCAACTCATTTGGCGGTATCAATAAAGCCCCACATTCAATTGGCGGCATCAATGTTGACTACACTAAACCATATGGCGGCATCACTATACACGATTGGAATATTAAATAGATACCGCCAAACCATATGGCGGCATCACTATACACTGCAAAACATTTGTTTGATGCCGCCAAATGAGACCAAGGCATCACCAATTTTAATTTTTTTCCCCACTACCCCCCAAATGTAATTTGTAAAATAATAAACCCTCCATTTATGTAAATGATTCCACCACAATGTTATGTCTCAAATGCTCTAAACCATCCAATAAAAACAAAAATACCTAGTGGTTCAAATCAAAAAAAAAAAAAAAAAGGAAAAAAGGGGATTGGACCGTCCTTTATGTCCCAAGCAAGACATTTGAGACGGGGGAAGGACATGGAAAGGGGGCGGTGTTTGTGTCTGGGACATGGCAAAAAGTGGTGGAACGGAGGGTTGGGGCGTCTGTACACCCATCAGCCTAATCTTCATGTTGCATGATGAAATTAAATTGAGGAATAAGACGAGAACACATGTATATTTATAAATTACAAGGGAGATAAAGGGCACCTATGGGCACCAACTAATCGGGTTTACTATCTGAATTAGCAACATTGCCGTCACCAATGCGGATATCGATTTTGGTAGTTAATAGTATTTAAGTTATTTACAGTATTTTAACCGCATCATTTTTGTTTGCCTTTTCAACAATTAAACCAAACATGATGTTTCGCTTAATTATAAAATATGTAACAATGTAAAAAAGTTGCCGTATTGTATTCACCGATGAATACACAAGACCATGCTAAGAATGCATATGTAGTGTATGCACCAATACGTATACAAAAGTTGGTAATACATAATGTATGCATCCATGCATGCACTATACTGTTAATTCTTGTACTTATTTGTGATATTGTTACCGTGTGAAATTTCTATATTGTATAGTGTTTTCAAATTGTTAGTATTTTAGTTATTTACTGTATTGTATTCACCAATGAATACACAAGACCATGCTAAGAATGCATATGTAGTGTATACACCAATACACGTATACAAAAATTGGTAATACATACATTATAATAGTATAATGTATGCATCCATGCATACATACATTTAATTGTTGCACTTATTTCTGATATTGTAACTGTGTGAGATTTCTAAATCATGTAGTGTTTCCAAATTGTTAGTATTTTAGTTATTTACAGTATTTTAACCGCATAGTTTTGTTTGTCTTTTCAACAATTAAACCAAACATGATGTTTCACTTAATTACAAAATATGTCACAATGTAACTTTTCTTATCTTGCGGATCCAACGACCCAATGACCTATGTATAGTCCTGATTAATAGTTCTTAAATTTTGAATGGTTACACAATAAACTTACCTATATATACACTTGCACGTAACAAATATGTGATTTCGGCACTAAACCACTAATTATACAAGATGGTAATATTGTTTCACATTATAATCTAATCTACATCTTATGTAAGTTGTTTGTACAATATAAGACTATAAGAGCTACAAAAATATGGTAACCGACGATTTGAAACCGTTTTCATGCTATGATGAAGACAATCTTTCATCTTGTTGTGGTCAATTTGATCAAATAGTAATCGTGTCTAACCTATATATAACTAGAAGATGTGGTTTATGTCTTATAAAACAATAGATATTATTATAGTTACCGTTGAGTGAACTTATTTATTGTATGACAAAGTTGTTATACGAACAAGGAAATGAGTAGGGAGAAGGCAGGGGTTGTAGTGTAATTACCATAAAAGGAAAGCCAGGAAGAGTCTTATCTATGAAGAGACACTACACTAAAAGCCAGGAAGTGTCTTATCTTTGGTTCGTGAAGGGACACTTCAATTGAGTATGTAGTATGGTTAATAATTTTATATACAAATATTTAATTTATCATATCTTTTGTTAGAAATGAAATTAGTATAAACAAATTACTTGTAAATATTTTATAGTAGATACTAAACAAAGAACTTCCGCACAACAGTACACCAACGAAATCTAAAGTAATGATTATAAGTGACAAAAATGTATTTGATTAATTTGTCACGTCATTAAGTGAATTTAATATAGACTAAATATTTAACAATGAATTTAGTAGATACCAAGTGAAGAAATTTTGCAAGCCATGACAACAGCAGTAGCGAAGCTTGAAAAAAAAATTTCGTGGCCCTGAAAGTTATGGGACCTTTAAAACGGTTGGGGCCAGACTTAAAACGTATAGCATTTTTGGACAAAAACGTATAAATTTATAGTACGGAGGAAAAAAAACGCCAGAGACAGAGGCGAAGGATGTTGACACGGCCAGGGGTGGCCCTGGCCCCCTGTTTTTTAGCGCAGTAGTATAAATTTGCAATTTTTGTAGGTAAATCAAGTCCGGGTTGAGTCCGGCCCCGGCCGATTTACCACTACCGATTGAAAAAATTGAGTCTGGCCCCTTCCGATTCGAGAACCAAGCTTCGCCCCTGACCAGAGACCGAAGCACCTCCGGCCCAACTATCCTTCACCCATGAACGTACGAAAGTATTTATCTAAAATAATATACATAAGTGACAAAAACAAAAAGAAAAATAAATAATATTTGAAAACTAGAAATTTTATGTTTCTTTTTAAATTATTTGGACATGCAAGTGTTTTTGCTTTTTTATGTGAATACAGTAACTTTAATTACCACTAAAACAAAATATTTTAACATGTAATTAAATAAACGCTTGCGATAGGCATGTCACCTTAATGTTGTATTTTGATTATAATAAGGTTTGTATTAAATATATATAGGGGAAAGTTAATTTGAGAACACTTATATTTCGTGTAACCGTGAGAACGACATCTAAAACCATTCAAATTCAAAATTTCTTTTTACACTTGTCTTTATTACTAAAATACAATCTCAAAAACACAATTTACGTGTAAAAATTCAAACGTATACGAAAATAATTTGTTTTTACACATGTGTAAATTTACTGTTTATACATATGTAAACTGTTTTATTTACACATGTGTAAAAAGTTAATTTGAAAGTGTTTTTGCAAGAAAAGATGAATTATTTGAAAAGAAAATTCATTTATTAATGTTGTATTTTGATTATAATGAGGTTTGTATTAAAAAAAAATTGATTTTGATTAATTTTTTTACTTGTCCTCACGGTTCTCACAATATTTAGCGTTCTCAAGATAACCTTCCTCTATATATACACACACACACACACACACACACACATATATATATATATATATATATATATTCTAAATTATCTTATATGTTTAAAATTGGGGTGTAAGTAAACGAGCGAAGCCAAAGTCGAGCTCTACTTGTTTAACTTATAAGAGCTTAAGTTTAACTCGTTTTAAATTTTATTTATAAAGCTTGGGCTTAACTTGGCCTCGGCTTACTTATTATTTGACAATTAATTTATATATATTTATAATTATTTTTATAACCTTATATATAATAATAAATATGATAATAATATGTATTTAGTATATTATTTAAGAGTTGTATAAATAGGGTTTGGTTATGTAAACACCCCCATTGTTTATTAACGTAGACCTTTCTGTGATCCCTTCAAATATTGTCTTTGGTTGCGAGCTTATGTGTCACGTATAGAGTTATATGTGACGTATAGGATGACACAACCAATATTTTCCCCTAAGTTTGCCACATTCTTGCTTGAATCATGGCTATACTTGTCGTATAGAGCCATACAATATATATTAAATTGATCTTTACCCTTTTTTTCATACATTTTTATATAATATTTATTTTGTTAACCAAATTTGTAAATTGAAATCGAACTATAAAACATTTAAACAAGCAATCAAACAAACTAAGCATATATACTACTTAATATACAAAACTTATCTGATGCAAAACTAATGTGAGAGGGAGAATCAATATATGTGACGCATGTCACACAATGACGGCACCCCCCACCCCGCCTCAAATCATTAACCATGACCTTTTTATTTTACGACCCACTCGCTTCATTATACATATCAGACCTGTTAATTAAATATCCATGGTATCATTATTCGTCATCATCCTTCCTTCTGATCATTCAAGCATCAAGCTCTATACTGTAATAAGATCCAATTCTTCTTCTTTCTAATCTATCGGAACATTCAAATCTTTTAATTTTGATGTTTTTGAAACCGACATACGATTGATGAATACGTTAGGGTTATTGAATGTTCAAGAATATTGCTAAATTTGGTTGTAATGTGATCAGCCATTGATTCCGAAACATTAGTTGATAGGACCGGCGAACGCGTAATCCGACAATCACGAGGTTTATACTAGAGGTGCGGAATCCCTCTAATATGTTCTAATAACAGAAACGATAATGAAACGATGATAAACGAGTAATTACAACACACACACGGGTCAAAAGATTATAGATTAATCACTAAAACAGAGCTCGAGTGTTTACAGGGATCAAATCAGACTTCTCAGACCAGGGGAGGGTGTTTGGAGAGTGTGTGAGGCAAGAACTAAGCTCTAGGGTTGAGAATAGGCCTATTTATACCTCCTTGGTACGTACAGCACCTTGTAGGCGATTGTGCAGCTATAAGACATGATAACATAGGCGATTGGGCCTAATCGCCTATGGAATGCCCATAATCGTGTGAACAGTGATATGGCATAGCCCTACTCGTGTGCTACAGTACACACGATTAGGCTCAATCGTGTGCTACAGTGATGTAGCATGAGTGCTAATTGCCTGATAACACCGTGTAATCGCCTACAGCTTCCCGAACCCTCCAAAACGCGTACAAACGTCTCCAAACACCCCGAACTACGTCCAAACAACCAATATACTAGCCCAGGGACATCATGTACTAACAGACTCCCCCTTGGACCAGGCTAGTATACGTACAGACATAACCAAAAGACAACGTTTATACCAAAAGCTAACAACTTTACAGACTCGATAAGCAGAAACAAATACAACTAAACAAAATGACAAGCAGCATCTTCTGTCTTCATCTTTAGCTTGACGTTGTTCTGACCCTTGTGATTCTCGACCAATCGCATCCTGCATGAACCTTGTTGGCGTAGCAAAACTGGATCACTCTTTGAAACTTCATCGCTTGATCGGCTTCAACTGGTAAATGCATGATTGGATGTTGGTACAACGTCTCCACGTCCTTCTCTGAGCAATTGATCAACCACATAGGATCCCAAATTCTTATCTTTCTGCATGGGTTCGGACTGTTGCTCAAGACAATCACGGCTTCTGTAGTTGCTGCATCATAATGCAGTAGTACAGCTTAGAAGAAAAATCTTGCTCAACTAGAACGATGGGAATCCTTGAGACACATTTCGGTGGCTTGATCTTGTGTTCCCAGATAGGCTTCAAAGTGAAAGGATGAATCTTGTCTGTTGGATATGATCTGGGATACTGAGGCTCGGACTCTTTCCATCCCTCTGAGCTTTCTCGCTTCAACTTTGTGTAAAAACCCTGAAGAGAAGCAGTTTTCTCTTTGTACAACGGATAATCGAGACGAACTAAATCACGAATGTACCAGAATGGCAGGCTCAGAATGTCTTTGTATTCACTAAAGTACAATACACCTTCTTGTCATTTTACCCCGAGCATTCTTGTGTGACTCACGTACGCCCAGCTTATCACATTGCCAGACATCTTCGACAATCTTTTCTTGAAGATGGATGCTCGCTCGACTGGCTTTTTCTTCTCTTCGGGCTTGAACCATTTGGGATAACGCTCTCTGATTTTGTCATGTCGTATCTTTACTTCATCAGGAACTTCAGCAGAGTCGGATTTCAACTTCTCTTCGGCCTCACGTACCATTTCTTCATCAATGTTTGGAATTCCAGCGCCCGAGTCATTTACAACGTACTCAGGAGTCGGTATGCTGGTTCCATCTTCGAGATCCACTTCATTGTACTCTGGATGCATTTCAGGAGGAACACTTTGACTTGCACTGGAAGATTCTCCAGATGCAAAGCCATATACTTTAGCCCTATCCTCTGATGTCATCTCAGGTGGAATCTCTCCTTCTTCCAGATCATATTCAGGCATGGCAGGAGGTGGGAGCAAGTTACCTTCGTCATCATATGCAAAATAACAGTTTAGAGGCTCCACGTATTCAACTATAACTATCGCTTTCTTCTTCACTTTATCACGTAGTTCTTGAATCTTGCTCATCATAGGTGCAGGCTCCCCCTGAGTAGAAGAACCTGCGTCGGGATCATTGCCTTTGCGATCATGACCTTTCTTTGTTCGTCTCCATGCAGAACCACCCGATGATCCGCCCCCGCCTGTGGCTCCAGGATCACCACCACCACCCTTTCCAACATCATCATCACCATCTGATTCATCATTATCGCCGTCCTCATCATCATCTTCCTCATCATCATTATCTTCATCATCATCATCACCAGCACCAGCCTCTGAACTAGGACCACCAGTGAGTCTAGGTTGAGTTCCAGTCAACTCATTTATCCTAGCCCTCAGCTCCATATTTTCTTTTTCAGTCTTCGTGATCCTTCGCTCATTGTTCACATTTATCAGGCGAAGTTCGCTATTTGAGGCCTCTACACCTGCAAGTCTCTCCATCATCAGCCTGTTCGACTCTATGACCTGCTGGTTAGATAATGTGAGCGCATCTACCGTCGTTCTCATCTCTGTGTTAGACTGGATAGATTCTTCGATCAGCTCGAGCATTGCGTTCTCATTTTCTTCTATGCTTGCATTCTTCGTTCGCAATTCTGCTATATCACGTGATTGTGCAGCTACTATGGCAGTTAGCTCGCTAATCTTTCTTTGAAGTTGTTCATTTGTAGCAGACGCAGACGAAGAGGTCTGATCGGATGACCCGGAAGCTGTGGGTCGAACTTTCTGTCTTATACTTCGGATCCTGTCACCAATAGTATTAGGAACAATCTGCGAGCTTGTCGCTGCCTCGGTAACTGAGACTGGCTCAGTGAAGATTACCGAAGCAGGCATTGACATAGTGACACTGGCAGGCATCGCTGCACTAACTGTAATAGGAGCCGAAGATGTCATTGCTGCTGTTGTTGTTGCTGTTGTTGTTGTTGCTGTTGTTGTTGTTACTGTTGTTGTTGCTGCTGTTGTTGTAGCTGTTGCTGCTGTTGTTGTTGATACAGAAGAGGAAGCAGGAATGTTAAAAGTATCTGGGAGATTCAAGGTCACACGTCTTCCCCTCAATCTCTTAGGAATCTTCTCAGTCGCAGCTGCCTTCTCTGACATCCTCTTTTGTCCCCTACCAACTTTCGTTGCTTTAGTCTTCTGTCTTTTCTGAGGAGGAGGCGTGCTAAGTTCAGCATCGATATCTGCAACAAGATCACCACTAACTGGAGTGAAAGTGGGATCTCTTGCAAGCTCTCTCGCCTCGGCTGCGCGAGCTCTATCCTCTTCTAGAGTGAGTACATCGGGTGAATCATCTTCTATAGCTTCTGAGTCGTCATCATCATCATCAACGTCTTCTATGTTAACCGGGCCTTCATCAATCTTGCATTTTCCTTTGTCTGAACTGGATGGTGCATCTGCATCCAGAGACGTAGCATCAACCATATCATCATCTCGTCTCAGTTCAGCATCACCCGTATTGCCCGGTGCATTGGGTCCCAAAGCAACAGTAGGTCTGCCAATGTTATCACCATCTTTGAACACTTGTCTGTGAATCTAAACATCATCTTCTGACTCACTGTCGTCATGCCTCCACCTATTACCTGGAGGTGCCTCATAGTTATCTCTCAACAGACATGCAAACAATCGACGACTTGGTGGATGTTCTGACTTCGGCTTGTTCTTGTATTGCAGCATTCTTTTCAACTCAGCTTCATCTATATTCGCTATATCAATCAACTCTTCAACCCGTTTTACCATGTTTGGGATCTGGTTGTCAAGGATCATCTGCAGAAAGCGAGGATAGACAATGAAAGCGTTCTCTGACGGTTTCCACAGAATCACTTCCTTTAGATGATGCATGATCATTCCAGAGAAGTTGAACGGCTTCTTCAACGTCAACGCGACAATCGCTGATGCCAAAGTGTCTTTGATCGCATCGAAAGTTCCTTTGCGAGGGCCGATGCACTTTAACACAACGTGCGTTAGATATTTCATCTCTGGAGGTAGACACCCTTTCTGTAGCATCTCCTGCGCACGAACGTCACCAGTGTACTTCATCCTTAGGAATCCACCACGTATCAAAATGGAATCGAATACGATCGGATCATCTTTATCATCTTCAAACCTTAGAATCTTGCAAATTAAGTCTTCAGTGATAATAACTTCCTTTCGTTGCACAGTGCTTCTGATGGTAGCTGGAATTGTGCTGACGTCGACCCTAGCATTTTGATAGAATTCCTGAAGAATGTTCTTGTAAGCCGCATAGTCCGTAGATATAGCATACTTTATCTTTGAGCGCTTCAAGTATTCGATTACGCCTTCAAACCGCTTGCATTCGGCTTCTTTACAGGTCCGAGAAAGGCAAGACAGTTGTGTTTGTCCGACGTACCGTACTGCATGATTCTTTATAGTGAGGAACAAGTTTCTAGGATCAAACAAAATTTTGGCAGAGTTTGTTTAGGATTCGTGTTGAGAGGGAACGAAGGTAACAGTTGGTGTTTTGAAATATGAAGAAAAGAAACTAAGTGTTCCTTTATATACCCGTCCCTACTCGCATGATCCTTAAACACGAATGAGAGCTACACGCGTGCTACAGTGGAGCGACTGGGGACCAAGCGCCTAAATACTTCAAGCGATTACGTCTAATCGCTAATAGCACCACGCGATTGGGAATTTGATTGGTCAAGTGATTATGGATGGCTAATCGCTTAGGTTAACACACGATTAGGAAATAAACGCGTGTAAACACACACGATTAGGACATAAACGCGTGTAAAAACACTTGATTAGGAGCTACTCGTCAATATGCATAGGCGATTAGCTCCCTAATTGCATATCCCCTTTCCACAAATTACCAAAATGCCCCTGCAGCACCAATTCTCACATTTTTGACCCGTTAAGGTTCAAAACATGCGTTTTTCAACCCGATTTAACACGCGACTCAGATGATGACTCAGATACTTGAAAATATTACATTTTCCACCCTTGTGCTTGATAGAAAGTACGGTTTTGACCCGGCAAAAACACAATTTTCAAATTAGTTGTCTTTTATTTTTCGGCGTTTTATTCTTGAAGAAGTAAGATTACAATGGTTTAGGTTTCCATCATCGGCAATCAAGAATAGCTAATTAAGCTAAACTAAGCATAAATAAAATAAAACGGGAGATCAACTAACTGTACACTATCATATTTTTTCGAGTTTCAACGGTTAGGGAATCATATCAATGTACGGACTTTACTAGAACCCTTATATTTTCAGTTTTCGCTTAAATTACCAATAAGCATCCTACAACAACTGTCGATATTGTTGTCCACCTAAACTCAAAATCAAGTTTTATCGCTAGGCACTTTAGATACGTTAAGGTAATATTAAGACTGAGATACAAGGTGTTCCCCGCCACGCGACACATTCCCGTATCAAGTCATGCACAAAGCTTCCTCGTAACCGGTGAGTAAGCTGTTGTCATCCGTATTTTACAAGGAGTGGACTCAGTGGTGATCAGGTCTGCAGAAACGCTGCAACAGAGAGACCAGTGAGATCCAGACCAGGGTTCAAGTCAAATACCGTATATTTGATTTTTCACGGTACGATGCTTTAGGTATATGATTTGATACCTTAGAGCGAATTCTCATTGAGAATAGGGTTTTGGCATATATGAATCTTTTTGCTCTTTTAGGATTCCCGGACGTCCCCTGATCAGAATTTATTCTATTTTTTTTGTTTTTGTTTTTTTTTCAGGAAATGACATAGGGGTGTCTCAGTCGTAGGCTGCGACCCCAACGTACGACACGTGTGCCACTCCTATTTATTCTGAGAGACGTCCAATTCACCCCGGATGTACCAACCTCTTAAAGACCATGAAACCTCGGATTTTGGCATGCTATCAAACGAGATTTCGGTACCAAGACCATATGCCAACGCACGTTGATCCACACATGATTCAGATGATTTAGGTTTATATCACCGTGCCGAACTTGGAAATGATTTTGAGCCTACCGACACATCATTGTAGAGGCTACCTATCAGTTCCAAAATTTTTTAAGATGATAAGAGTCCAGACAGTCCGACTGATTGGTTAATATCATCTTCCCTATTTTCACCAAAGAAACTCATTTTTGCATTTTTCAATTCTTTTTTTTGATTTTGGGATTTTCTCATTTTTTTTGAATTTTGCATTTTCTGATGTTTTTGTATTTTTCTGAAATTTTCTCCCCCTAAAAATCTAAAAATTTGCGAAAAGACAATATTTTTGGATTTTCTGATTTTTTAAAGAAAAATATTTACAAAAACGATTACCGATGAGGATCTAATCCTGCTTAACTTTAATGCCGTTTAAGATTAACAAGTACTCAAAACGAGGACCGTCAAAAGCTTTGGTGAATAAATCGGCACGTTGGTAGTCTGTGTGGATTTTTACCATATCGATAAGTTTCTTTTCATAGCAATCGCGTATGAAATGATACTTAACAAAGATATGTTTCGCCTTGGAATGGTTTACTGAGTCTTTAGCAAGAGCTATAGCGGACTCATTGTCACAGTGAATGGGAGTATAAAGAAATTTCAAACCGTAGTCTCTCATTTGTTGCTGTATCCAAAGAACCTGGGAGCAGCAGCTCGATGCTGCTACATATTCCGACTCGCAGGTGGATAAGGCGACCGAGGCTTGCTTCTTGCACTGCCACGAGACTAGTCTTGGTCCCAAAAACTGGCATCCAGCCGATGTGGATTTTAAGTCTGTCTTGCATCCGCCATAGTCAGCATCACTAAATGCGATGAGGTCAAACTTATCGTCATTAGGGTACCAAAGACCTTTGGTCGGACAACCCTTTAGGTAACGTAAGATCCTCTTCACAGCAACCAGGTGGGACTGTTTCGGCCTTGACTGGTATCTTGATAATAAGCATGTCGCGAACATTATATCAGGTCTTGATGCAGTGAGGTACATGAGTGAGCCTATCATAGCTCGATAGAGAAAAGGATCAACGGTTTGTCCTTTCTCGTCAGGCCCAATCCCGTGATTGGTCTAAATCGGTGTGCCTACTGGAGTAGAGTCTTCCATCTGGAACCGACTCAAGATGTCAGCAACGTATTTTGTCTGGTGGATGAAGATCCCCGACTCTTGTTGTTCTACTTGTAGACCAAGGAAGAATTGCATCTCCTCCATCGAGCTCATCTCAAATTTATCCTGCATAAGCTTTTCGAATTCCCTGCACATGACATCATTAGTAGACCCAAAAATAATATCATCAACATAAACCTGTACCAGAAGACGATCACCACCCTTTTCCTTGGTGAACAAGGTGCAGTCCACGAGTCCACGTTTGAACCCGTTGGATATCAGATAGTTGTTAAGCATTTGGTACCATTCACGCGGAGCCTGATGGAGTCCGTACAACGCTTTGTTCAATTTGTAAACTTTTTCATGATGAAGCGGATCCTCAAAACCCGGTGGCTGAGCAACATACACCTCTTCCTTCACGACACCATACAGAAAAGCACTTTTCACGTCCATTTGATACACCTTAAACCGTTTGTACGAAGCGTAAGCTAAGAACATCCGGATAGCTTCAAGGCGCGCAACTGGAGCGTATACTTCGTTGTAATCTATTCCTTCGATTTGACGGAAGCCGAGGACAACTAATCGAGCCTTGTTTCTTATAATCACCCCGCGGTCATCCCGTTTACACTTGTAGACCCACTTTGTTCCAATTTTCTTCGAGCCTGGAGGTAAGTCAACTAAGTCCCACACTCCTAGCTTTTGGAACTGCTGAAGTTCGGCTTGCATTGCTTCAATTCATGGTTCTTCCCTCAGTGCCTCTTGCACAGTTCTTGGTTCAGTTTGAGAAACATACAAGGCGAAGGACCAATCGTTCTGATGACCTGCTTTTCTGATTTCCGAGTAGAGTGCCAGAGTACCTGTATTGTCACTTGGACTAGCATTTCTGAGCTGACTGCGCGTCATGACTCTGCTAGCCGGATTACCAATCACATTTTGCATCGGATGAGTGTCGTGAATCCGAGATTCCGAATGTGCCGGCACTAGATCATCCGAATGCAGATTAAGGTTCTCCAAACCTTGAGATAGATTTGTCTCTGCGGCGCTTGAACTAGAGGGAGCAGTGGGTTGCATATTAAAACCGGAGAGATCGATCCGAAGACCTATCCCTGGAGCTGCTGAAGAAGAAGGACCAGCTTGATTGTTTCCTGTCGGATTAACTGGAGCTGTAGTGGTAGATTCACCATTTCCAGCTTGTTCCTCAGTGAGAGTTTCATGAGACTCCGCAAAATCGTCGTCGGAAGATGAAGATTCGAGAACCTCTGCTGACGCTTCCTGAAAAACTTCCTCAACTTCTGCTGCTGCGGTTTTATTAGGGGGACCCGTGGATGCAGAGGCATCAGATGGAGCAGGCGCAGGTGCATTAACCACGATCGGACGCATTAGCGGAGAGCTAGCTGCGTTTTCACATTCGTAATACATTTACGCTACAGCATCATCCACCAAATTCTCGACGTTGAAGGAATCAAATAGACTCTTATAGTCGAACAACCAATCAGGTCCAACACCAGGTGCATTGGCAGTATAACGCTGAACATCGACATTAAGCCAATCTTCAACGTTGTTGGTTCTTTTGTTGTACACTCTTTTGTTGGGAGTGCTGTAACCAACAAAGAAACCTTCTTCTGCCTTTGCACCAAACTTCCCATCGGGATGTATCATGGTGCATGGAGCTCCGAAAGGTTCCAGAAACTCTAAGTTCGGTTTCCTTCGGTTCAGAAGCTCGTAAGAAGTTTTACCAAGCTTCTTTACCGTTAGAACCCTATTCAGAGTGTAACACGCGCAGTGAACTGCCTCGTTCCATAATATCACAGGCAAGTTCGAGTCTGCGAGCATAGTTCTGGCTGCCTCAATAAGGGTCCGATTCTTTCTTTCTGCAACCCCGTTTTGCTGAGGAGTGTATGGCGCTGTGAATTCATGATGAATGCCCTTTTCTGCACATAACGCCTCCATAGCGTGATTCTTGAACTCTGTTCCGTTATCGCTTCTGATCCTACGGATCTTTAGCTGATGTATATTTTCCAGTTTAGTAAACAGATTCTTCAAGTAATCAAAAGTTTCACTCTTGTGCTTCATGCACACAACCCAAGAAAACCTAGAATAATCATCTGTAATCACTAAGCAGTATGAGTCACCGTTCTTGCTCTTCCGATTGACTGGGCCAAACAGGTCCATGTGCAGTCGTTCGAGTGGTAGACTAACTGAGTTTGTCTTCTTAGGCTTGTGAGACTTTCTTTTCTGCTTCCCTTTCTTACATGAGACACAGACGTCGTTTAAATGAAAATTCTTAACAGAAACACCTTCCACCAGTTGATTCTGGACCAGATGGTTCATTTTCCTTAAGTGGATGTGCCCCATTCGTCTGTGCCACATTATCGATTCCTTCTCTGTCGCCTTTGACAGAAAACAAGTGACTTGACCTTTCGCTGTCATTGCTCGGCTCATGTCCAGGACGTATAAGTTGTTGACCCTGGGAGCTGAGATCATGACCCACTCTTTCGGTATTTTGAATCCACGCTTCAGAATGAAACATGCGTTGTCATCAAAGAACACAGTGAACTTCTTGTCACATATCTGCGAAACGCTCAGCAAGTTGTGGTCTATCTGTTTGACAAAGCTTATCTTTTCAAAGCTTACAATACCGTTGCTCATACTTCCTTCTTTTGTAATATAACCCCCTTTATTACCAGCAAAAGCAACATACCCCCCGTTGATATTCTTTATGTCAAAAAGCAGGGATAAATCGCCTGTCATGTGCCCTGAAGCTCCACTATCAACAATCCATAGGCTGCTGATAAGGCCCTGTGGAACTCCCTGCACAAACATTCAAAGATCAGTGGTTAAGGGGGACCCAAGCCTTCACGGTCTTGGGTCTACCAGCTTCATCTAACGTCGGAAAGTCAACCCATCTTCCATTTGGAGTTGGTGTTGTTTCCGATGGTACGACATTGCTTTCTCCAGCAGATGATTCTCCACCTCTGGTTGGTGACTTGGGTCTCCAAACCTGTTCAGGTTTCTTTGGCTTGGGCTTCTTCTTCGCCTGTGGGCTAGAAGGTCCAGCCTTGGATTCCTTTGGAGGAACAGATTTTGGATCCACTTCAGACTTAACTGTACGTGGAGTAGCTTTGGGGTTGCCCTGCGGTTTAGCTGCAGCCTTTGCTGGTGGCTTAGGCGCTGCTTCAACCTTTGGAGGAACAGTGCTCCCCCTCAGCTGTGGACCCCTGCCATCAACTGGCTTTTGGTTCATAGCAATCTTTTTGTGGTTATCATAAACGACCTGCTTTCCCTTTTGTTTCTCTGAGAGTTTAGGGGAAACAGGTTGCTTGGATTTGCTAGAACTGGGAGGATCATCCACCTTGATCCTTTCTCGTCTCAATTCAGGGCATGCAGCAACTAAATGCCCACGTTCCCCGCACTTGTGACAGGATCTATATTCTTCAAATCTAGGAGATTCGGGTTTGGTCTCCTTTTTGTTCCTTTTGTTAGATGGGCCGGCAAATGAGTTTTTGTGTTTTAGATCCTCAAGACATCTTCTTTGCTGATCGACTTGAGGATCGTCGTTTCTTTCATTGCCGCTCGATCTAATGAACTCAGTTACATGCTTCTTCGGACTTTTTCTTTGAGCATGATTTTGAGGATTAACGGTGTTCGACTTTTGATTTTTCTTGTTATTTTCATTAGGCTGATTACCCTGATCCTTTCTACCCTTACCCTTACCCTTCTTTTTATTCCAGGTTTCCTTTTCTACGGTAATGACAGATTCTTGCCAAATTTTGGCAACAAGACCAGGGGCGATACATCTGAGAGGGACTTCCTCATCAGCATGCACCCTTTCAGACCCTTTTAGTTTATAAAACACCTTAATCCTCCTACCATCCTCGATTTGCACTTTCGGTTCCAGTTCACTCAAGGTTTCAGTGGTAATGATATGATTCTCAAGAGGAACATCTTTAGTTTTGACCGGTGCATATCTAGGAGGTTCATCGAGCTCATCATCCGAAGAATCAGTGTCATATACACTGATATCATCAGCTTTCTCACACAGATTGACAGCTTTAGCAGGAGTAGCAGCCTTAGTGACCTCAGCAGGTTTAGCTGCTTCAGTAACCTTGGCCGCCTCTGCAGCTTTTGCTGCCTCAGCTGCCACGTCCACTAGTTCCTCCTTCGGCAAGACATCAAAATTATGATTTTCGAATCTCACCAGAGGTGGACATTGAGAATATTTGGGACTGGTGGAGAAGCCTTCCTTGTCAGAGTGTTCTACTATGTGATCAAGGACATACTTGCAGTTTAAATAACTCTCAAGCTTCTTCCTGATCTTTTCATAGTCACAGTTAACAATGGCCAATTGTTTCTTAGTGTCTTCGACCTCATTGATGTAATTATTTATAGCAATTTGCTTATTAGCCAAGGTTTTCGACAGTTCAGAAACATCCTTCTTATAATTTTCAATTGTACTAAGAAAATTTTTCTCCTTTTGTCTCAAGGAATCAATTGACCTTTGTAACGGACCAACATCAGCTTTTAAATTCAGATTTTCTTCAGTTAATTCTTTAATTCTGAATTTTAACTGATTACACTCTACACAATCTAATTTAGAATCAGAAGAAGAACTTACCTTGTTCGACGATTCAGTAATGGCCATCAATGCATAATGAGCTGCTGTCTTCTGAGCTCCAAAGAATTCGCCGAAGTTCTTCTCTGTGCAGTCAGCATCCACAAGAAATGATCGTTTACCGATCAACGCATCTGCTTTAGCTAACAGATCCTCCAAATCTTCTCCCATGACAGAATCGCACTCCGAGTCACAGTCAGACACTTCGGTTTCAGAAGTAACAATGTCAGACTGGCTCGAAGTTTCTTCAACTTCGGCTGGTGCTTCAGACTCTTGTTGAGCAAAACAAGCTGCACCACCTTGAGGAGCTTCTTCTCCAGTAATCAGATGGTTCCAGTTATAGCCTTCATCAGCTTGAATAACCATGGCTTGACCTTGATTGTTGTTTGCAGGCGGCCTCTGGTTCTGGTTGTGTACTGGAACAATAGCACGCTCAGTATTTGGCTGAGGTTGAGCTTGAGCTTGCTGCCTCTGATTCTGATTTGCTCGGTTGTTGTTGAAGGGATTCTGGTGTCCTTGCTGCTTGGGTCGATCACATTCTCTTGCAAAGTGTCCTTTTGTGCCACAGTTGTAGCATGTGACCTTCGTTTTGTCAAACCCAAACTTGGTGTTGTTGTTTATCAGAACATCTCTCCTTCCCGTTCTGTCCATGTACTCCTTCGCCCTTCTCACCACGCTTGCGAAGTGCCATTGTATGTCTATCAGATCCATGTCGTCTTTATCAATCTGCGAGTAATCCTCCTGTGTAAGATGAGGATTCCCGATCTGTCCAGCAACCAGTCCACTATAGGAGTTTACCAAGGTCGACAGTAGAGCCATATGTTCTTGAGCTAGCTCTACAGTCACCTTTTCTAAACCCGCGGTGTTCAGCTGCTCTGGGACTGTATTGGTCCGATAGCCACCTTGATTAGAAGTAGAAGCACCTCCATATCCACCATAACTTGTAGTTGGAGCCCCGCCAAAACCTGAAGAAGAAGGTCCACTAAAGTTTGCAGTTGCCTGCGCTGGTGCTGCAAGATGAGAAAACGGGTTAACACCAAACTGGTTAGTATTAAAATTCAAAGGATACGGGTTTGGTCCAAAAGGATATGTAGGAGGAGGAACATCAGCTGGGGGACCATAATTGTCGAAAGCATAAACTGGGTCCGGGTTAACCACAAAAGCAGTTTGTGGTTTGGTACCACCCACACTGGTGTCCTGAAGAGGATTCCCATAATAGATGCTGGGATTCTGTGGAATGAGCGCCTTGTTTGCTCTCCTGATTTCCTCTATCTCCTTGTTCTCCAGCTCGGTAATGAACTCGTTGATGGAGAGAGTCTGATATGCATTGCTTGACTTTAGAATATCCAACCATTGATGCGAATGAGGAGGTAGCGCCTCAGCAAATCTTTCTACAAGGTCTGCAGATGAATATAAGACCCCGTATTGATACATTTCAGACATCAGATGGTAGTATCTAGCAGTCAAGTCCCTCAGAGATTCGTTCCCGATAGCATTGAAGTTCTCGAACTCCTTCTTGAGTTGATCCATTTTAACCTTCCGCGTCTTCAGATTTCCTTCATTTCGCTCAGCCAGTGCTAGCCAAAGCATCTGTGATGTAGTGCACTGAGCAAATTGATGAAGTATATCCTTGGGAAGAGCTTGCTTCAATGCCGCCATCGCCTTCTTCTCATAATTATACTTCTTCCTCTGATCTTCATTCATGTCTTCAATTGAGATCGGAGTAGTGGAATTCTCAACCATAGGCCTACTATACCCAGTCTCTATTGCTGACCACACGAGACCATCAATACCCTCAACATACGTTTGAAATCTGCCCTTCCAACCATGGTAGTCGGACATGTATTGCAATTTCGGCGCCCTATTCGAACTACCCGTCTCTAAGTCACTCATAAGAACGGAAGATAGATGATTCGTCTGTGAGTTTGCAGCTGCCGCGAGTGCCCAAGGATTCGCGTTCATCGCTTGTTGTTGAGCCGCTAGCGCCCACGGATTGATTCCGGCAACATTCGCTTGTATTTGCGCTTGTTGCATCCGTTGCGCGTTTCGCTCGGCTGAGTATTGCCAAGGGTTAGTGGGTACGTTTGCTTGATTGTTCAATTGTTGGTTATTATGTTGCCTAGGTTGGTTTAGATGACCCCACGGGTTTGCCATATGTCAAGGTATGATAATAGTCCGATACTTAGTCAAATTTTACGTTCCAGAACCTTGTTGGCGAATATGGTCACAATTGCTAGTTAATGTAGGCGATTGGAGGATGTTAACACGTGATAAGGGCTAATTGCTAATGAATAGTGCCGCGATTAGGGCTAATTGCTAATGAATAGTAACGCGATTAGGGTTTTGGGGTGATTGGGGTATGCCACGTGATTAGGCCTAATCGCTAAAGCACTGTATGCGATTGGAGGCCTAATCGTGTACTGTAGCACACGAGTGAGCCTAATCGCATGCACTGTAGCACGCGAGTAGAGGCTAATCGTGTAAGAACCCTAATTGCTCAAAATTTTCATGCGATTTGGCCTGCGTAATCGCCTGATCTGATCTGCAGCCGCACTTTTGCTCAAAAATCACCTATTTTGCCTCAAAATCTTATCTAAAACATTGTATTTTGATCCCAAATGATTAGACAAGTTACCAAAATAGTTTTAGAACAAAACCTGATAAAAAACACACGTTTTTAACCGTAAACACACACTAAGATTTTGAAAAATATGGGTTTTTTGATAAAAACTCAAAGTTTCAAAATAAGAACAGGTTTTTGATTAAAAATCTAAACTTTTACACCAAAAACAACCTGTTTTTGCTCGTTTTTGTTATTAAAACACCCGTGATAAGAGCCTCGGCTCTGATACCACTTGATAGGACCGGCGAACGCGTAATCCGACAATCACGAGGTTTATACTAGAGGTGCGGAATCCCTCTAATATGTTCTAATAACAGAAACGATAATGAAACGATGATAAACGAGTAATTACAACACACACACGGGTCAAAAGATTATAGATTAATCACTAAAACAGAGCTCGAGTGTTTACAGGGATCAAATCAGACTTCTCAGACCAGGGGAGGGTGTTTGGAGAGTGTGTGAGGCAAGAACTAAGCTCTAGGGTTGAGAATAGGCCTATTTATACCTCCTTGGTACGTACAGCACCTTGTAGGCGATTGTGCAGCTATAAGACATGATAACATAGGCGATTGGGCCTAATCGCCTATGGAATGCCCATAATCGTGTGAACAGTGATATGGCATAGCCCTACTTGTGTGCTACAGTACACACGATTAGGCTCAATCGTGTGCTACAGTGATGTAGCATGAGTGCTAATTGCCTGATAACACTGTGTAATCGCCTACAGCTTCCCGAACCCTCCAAAACGCGTACAAACGTCTCCAAACACCCCGAACTACGTCCAAACAACCAATATACTAGCCCAGGGACATCATGTACTAACATTAGTTTCCTTTGATTTGTAGATTAGGGTTATGTATTTTGTTATTATTCGAAAGTTGACGTACTTATTAGTACTACAAATTGATTTTCTAATCTACGTACAAATGGTGAACCTTGTATGTGTACTTCGATTGCTTTGTGCCATGTAAAGGGTTTAGCTTCTTGGACGAACTCCTAAATCAACACAATGGTGAGAGTTTGGTAAAAAAAAATCTTTGCGTCGCATCTCATAGAGATTTTTCACCTCGTTCCAAATCGGGCAACACTCTCCTGCCATGAGAATGAACGAAAGACACAACCTCATCTTGATTCTTATCTAGCCGCCCTCTCTTGTAAGAAGATTCAAAGCCAGATCCAGAATGCTTTCTGACACCCATGACTCGTTAGAATATCCACCAAAAACATAATTAATGTCTCAAGACGACATCATAATATGTTTAATTTTTTTAATGATGAATTTTTGGATAAGATGATGAATGTTTGATGTTGAATGCTTCGATCATTTACTAACGACTGAAATTGCAATGCCCACTCCAGATATAAAGATTGAAATTGCAAATTTAACACCTATACGTCACATATTGCGCTATATGTGGCATATAGGGTACAACTTTCACAATCTCCCATGGCCAAAATTCCCGGACATCATACCAATCGGGCACCAATCTATACACCACTATATAGCTCTATATGTGGCATTAATTAGGTGTGTGACTAGTGGGTTCTTAGTGACGCATGGAATTTTGTGAAACCTACACAACACATATAGCGTTATACGTATTATATAGGAGGTGTCCTTATGGTAATTGGGGGGGGGGGGGGGGTGTGATCACAATATTAGGACCCTATGAATAATAGGTCTATTAATTTATAGGATTGTGAGCAACTTGAGCTCTGTAAGTGAAGCTTGGGATCGTTTATTCAATAAACTTATTTTTAGGCTCAAACTCTTTTAAGATCGGTTTGATTCGAGCTTGTAGCAAACTAGGCTCGAATAATTCACGAGCAACTTAGCTCGTTTACACTACGCCAAATGTATAGTATGTACGAATCCATTAAAGGAAATAATTATATGATACTGTTTAACTAAAACAATATCAAAGCTACTATTGGACTGTTGGTGTGGGAACAGGATAATTGATCATATTTAAATGAGTTCCGTTGCAAGAGCATTCACATCAGCTTCTCCATTCTCCATTCACTCACACTTAATCACAACCACATACTACATTAAAAATCATTACAGTCTCTCTCTCCTCCACTCGCAACCACTTTTAACAAATATTAAAAAATAAATACAGTTTCCTATTTTTCCCAAAAGATTCACAAATAATCCCAATTATACCAATCAACAATAGATTCTCTAATAATAGATTCTCTATTTTTCTTCACTCACAACCCTTCAAACCCACTCTATATAATTTTGGGGATACACTCACAAAAAAAATGGGGAAGCTGTTGTGAATGCTCTAACATTCAAGATTAAAAGTTGGATAACAAATGATTTAATGTAGCACTAAGTTAGTTAGATAACATCACGGTTATCTTTAGACATTAGTTCTAATACAAGTATACATAGTTATGCTTCTTGACATTTGATTATTTTAACCAAAATGGTAAAAAGAAAAAAACAATAATAACAATAACAAGCAAAATTTTCAAATATCAGTTTTCAGATTTAATACAAATCAAACACTTATGTGACATGAGAGCAAAAGTGAATCGTTTGGAAGCTACAAGTGGGAGGTACTATTGATATTAGTTGTAGGAACCCTAAATGTATCTTTTTTCATGCACCAACTATAGCTTCCCTAACCCTACATTTACTCCTTTATATCTCCCTCCCCATCAAACCCTAATGGACCCTTTTCATATGCAATCTCTCTCTCTAACCTATCATTAATTTGTGATATAATCTACCATTCAGTAGTCACAATTTCCTTTCATATGATCATGAACTTTGAAGTGCAAGCCGAGAGGGTAACAAACATGGATTCACCGGTTCAGACTCCTTCGGATCAGCATCTTTGTTACGTTCGTTGCAACTTCTGCAATACCCTTCTAGCGGTATGTATTTGCGCGTTTTTTGGTAAAGGGAAACATATGAAATAAAATGTTACTGTAATTGTGTGATTTTAGCTAAACAAGATGATTTAATTCAATATAATTAAATAAAAAAGGATTTGATTATTATTATTATTATTATTATTATTATTATTATTATTATTATTATTATTGTTATTATTATTATAACACATAGGTACATAGATATCAGTTTTGTATGTGTATATACAATATATATATATATATATATAATCTAAAAAATGTGTTAATTGTGAATATATAAATTGGTTTATGTATTCAGGTAGGGATACCATGCAAGAGGCTTTTGGACACAGTGACTGTGAAATGTGGGCATTGTTGTAATTTATCATTTCTCACCATTAGAGCTAATCATCCTGATCATCCTTCACTCCCTCCTTTTCAGGTGTTTTTCTTTCATATAATTCTTGTAAAATATATTTTGTGGTTAATTAATTTAATTACTATGAAATTCCAAAAACAAGAAATATTCTAATTAACCTAAGATAAGTAATTAATTAATTCCTTTGATCTTGGAGTTAATTATAGATGGAACATAACTGCTTTTTTTTAATAATGTTTTGTGTTTTAAACCTGCAAACAGGCTGGTTTCTCTAGTGATTTCAAAAGGGGTCAATCTTCATCTTCATCATCCACATCAAATGAACCCACATCACCAAAAGCGCCGTTCGTTGTCAAACGTACTCATTAGCTTCTTCATCCCTTACAAATTATATATATTATTGTTGTTATTTTTGAAGTATATTAAATAATTAATAATTGCAAACGTTACTATAAAATATTAATTCTTGTTCTTGGCCATATATATAGCACCTGAGAAGAAGCACAGGCTTCCATCTGCTTATAACCAATTCATGAAGTGAGTTTACAACCAAACTACCAACAGATCTCCGTATTCAACTTGTTAATTAATTATTTGTTTTTTTTTCTTGAATTTTTTATAGAGAGGAGATACAACGCATCAAGGCTTCAAATCCGAAAATACCTCATCGAGAAGCTTTTAGCACTGCGGCGAAAAATGTAATTATGTTATGTGTTTATATACTTTCAAGCTTGTTGATTAGTATTTAGAAAATCGATTTAGGTACAAGGCTTAAAAATAATAAAAGTACATGATCAACAAACTAAATGAATTACGAAATTAAAATTAATTGATACAAATTTGTATGCAAGAATAATAAAGAAATAAAAAAAGTTTTAAAACATATAATAATTGAAAGCAAGAAATTAATTAATTAATCTTTATTTGGTTTTATTGATTCATCTTTCAATGTTTGCAACAGTGGGCTGGTCATATACCAAATGGATCCAACATCCCTGGGAGCATTAGCACTGTAAGAATTCTTCAGCTTTTAATATTGGCTAAAAGTAACATAATTGTTTTGATAAATAAAAGTATATTTCCCAGTTTAAGTTACTAAAATATGTTGTTTCAGGCTAAAAAAAATCTAAATAATGTTATGGTTGATCTGTTCGATCAGAAAAGTAGGATGTTTCACGTTTAAGAAAATGTGGCCAATTGAGAAAAGAAACAAAAGTTGTGTATCACTAAATTAATCTAAACCTAAATTTTATCAAAGTTAAATAACATATGGTGTGTGTCTCATCTTATATAAGAATCAAAGAGAATATAATTTTCTATGAACATAACAAAAAAAAATTTCCAACGATTCTTTGAATTCGTGAGCAATGATATGTTTTTTCTATTTTAGGGATTTGATCTTGCAGGAATGAAGTAACTAAATATGCATTCTTCCTAAGCTACCTTGAAGACGTTGTAGGATTGATGCAACCTTATGTGTTTTAGTTCTGAAACCTGTTTCATGTTCTATGCATGCATGATTTATGTTATTTAATTTTCTTGTTAGTTTAAAGACATGAATGCATTTTATGTAATATATCTAATTTGAAATGGGTAATCGATCTATGCATTATTATTTAAGCTATAATCATTAGTTTATTGAGACAAGGTACACATTGTTTTTAAGTAATATATAAGATATGAAATTGAAACAACAAAAAGAAATATAAAAAGGATGTTGTTAGGGTGGATGGGGGTGGTCATCACCCTATCACACCCATCACGCTATCACACTCAATCATTTTGTGTCACCTCATTTCATCGCATTCTATCATTAAACCCATGTGACGGTATTCACGTTTCATCACTGAATTTTTTTTAAATAAACTAAAAACATTACATTTTAATTAATAAAAAAATATTTAAATATTTACTGAAAACATTATTATATATATCAATTGCCATCATGGTTTTGCGCCAGTTAATTTCTTCCTTTTCACATTATATCACAAAACTTCTTTATTTTACACTTTAGCCACCAAAACCATGTTACATTCTTACTCTCACGCAAACATATGTGTATTTCGTTTTCTCTTAAATGGCATGAGTGGAAACGTGGTCTTATACAGTATATCATTTATTAAGGGGTTTTCTTTCTTGGCATATCATTTTTTTTAACGGGAAGGTACGACGTGCCAACCGTCTCCACACCTTGGCTCTCTCAGATGCGCGGACACCCGACCTCCACCCGCCCGAAGACATGACGGTGGAATAATGGGTAAAACCATGCCTCTCATCCGAGTCGAACCGGCGCCACCCGTATTCATTCTTCACCTGGGTGCCACAAAAAAATAATAGGAAGAATGGGAATTGAACCTGGGTCACTATGAGCTGAAAAGCATTAATTTTGTAAGTGTAATATAGCATGAGTTTTTTTGCTAATAAAAAGACTTGAAAAGGCTGTAATGGAAAAGTTTGTGATTTATCTAAGGGAAGGATTATAAAACTTTAGGGTAGTAAAACCATACAATTGGGTTAACTTTGAGACTTATCATATTATAGTAAAAGGAGTTGGAAAGTCGAGTCACAATAACCTTCATATAACTTTTTTATGATATAAAACCAAACGATATCGACATCGGTGCTAGACTGTGACACCCGGCATATTTGACTTGACATATTTAAACTTATAAGTCTACCTTAACGGGAAACAGTTTAATTATGTACTTAACTGGGTTAGTTGAGTCAGGATTTTCATAAGTATTGTCCAGAGTTCAATGATCTGAAGGATCATTGGTGTCTTTTACATATATACGCGTCTTGAGTCCTGTTATTGGTGAATTACATAAACTAGATTAAGTGTTATGTGTAGATTGATTCTTATGTGGTGGATTATATGCAAATGCGTGTTTAAATGATGTTTAGATGATTGTCCATGCTTAAATATGTGAAACATAGATTAGGGTTACATGTGCATGTGTTAGGGTGCGTTAAAATGTGCTAAACACGACAAACTGGAAATCTGGAAAATGACACCTTTCTGGTTCGACCGTTCGAAGGGTCGAACCTGGCCCTCAGTCTGTTAAGGGTCTCCTTCGACCAGATAAAACTACCTTCGACCCACATGAAGGGTCGAACCTGGCTAACTGTTTTAAAAATGTTACATTCGACCACCCAAGCTCCACGTTCGCCCACATGAAGGGGTCGAACCTGGACATAGTATAAATACCATCCTTAGTCATTTTTCATCATTTCACAAACCCTAAACGCCTCTAAACACTCTCTTTCGACTATTATCACTGGGGAAGGAGTTTTTGAGCTTATTTTTCATAATCCAACTCTCTAAATCATTACAAGTGAAGATCTAATGTGTGTTCTTCATTCTAAATGCTTTTTAAACAATTTGATTTGTTTTCATTTAAACCCCAAGAGCCCAGATCTGATATCAACATGTTTTATGGATAAAAACCTTCCTAATATCTTTGTAAATAAAACCTATTCATAAACAATGAGTTTTTATACAAATTAACATGTGTTAATGTGGTATTATGCATTGTTTGATGATTACTTGCTGTATAGATGATATGACAACGATCTAGGACTGTTATTGATGATGAGTTATGATTGAAACATGTTACAATTGATTGTTGATGGTGTTTTGTCATTTTGGGGAATTTTGGGTTAGATCTAGGGCTTGTTCTTGATGATAATGATAAGGATATGATAGGGGGTTTCTTGTTCATGATGATCTGAGTGTGTTAAGTTGATTATTGATTAATTTCAGAAAGTTTCCTAATTGGGTAAGGATTGCATGCATTTTGATGTGACATCTCCATAATTTACTAATTTGGGAAACTTGTAAAACGACTAGATTTTGGGGTAAAATCGGTAGGGTTTCATAGGAATATGTTAATGATAGTTGACTGCTGTAACTCATGATGTTTCGTGATGTTTTCGGATGTTTTTGATGCGTTTTTGGGAAAACTAACTAACAGGGTTGAACCTGGAGTACCTTCGACCAGTCGAATGGTCGAAGGAGGATCTCCAGGGTCGAACCTGGATTCTGAATGGTCGAACGTATTCTAAATGGTCGAAAGAGGGAGAAAAGGGGCGAAGGTGGAAGTAGAAAGCCACATTCGACCATATAAAGCCACATTCGACCGTGTAAAGCCACGTTCGACCCTACGTTAACTAAAATGAGATTTTTGATACAAACTAAGTGTTTTATGCTTGAAACTTGTGTGTAATCTATGTGTACTTGATTAGCTTGTGTAATGGGTCACCAACGGGATGTCGGGTCAGTCTCGTGTGTCGGTTAAACTGTCAAACACGTTTTCAAACTTACTTAATCATGATCTGGACAATCGGGGACTAATTAGCCTTGGGGTTATTAGTCACAACTCTTATACAACCTTTATTGATAGATCGCTGGTATTTGGGATCATCAAGACTTGTCTTAATTCTTATTTTGGGAACGCAAACTAAGGTGAGTGTCACAGCCCCATTCTTTACTGTTTTTGGAACATTCTGGGGAGAGACATGCGGTAAAACTTTCTAAACTTTTAAACCAACATATTACATGATACCTCATGGATACTTAGTGACCTTTACTGTAACATCCGGCAAAAATGGATATGTCTCCGTACGTACTTAGTATATGTAATTAACGGTTTAAGTGCATGTTTAAATTAATTGGATTAATTTAATTGATGCCGTAAGAGAATAGCAAATTCCCCATAAGATGCATAGGAATGCACACGTTTAATGACGATGCATGATAGGATCATGTACGAATAAACTTGTCCGGTACGGACGTTGGTGATTACCCGACAAAAATTAAATAAACGAAAAGGATCCCGGACACCCAGAATATAAAATAAAGGATATTTTCACAAAATATAATGAGTTTCGGAACTCCAAAACCATAAGTGAAAACTTTTCATACAAATCTCCCGGTAATGAATAAAGTGCGCGTACCGCACCCGGTACGCGTACAACTTATAATTTCACCCGACAAGAGCCTATATAACCAACCAACACTTAAAATAGACTATGTTTAAGGGTTATTAGAGGCACTTTTAATGAACGAATAACACGCGGTTGAAGTCCGAAAAATACCCGAACGACACCCGAACGTTAAGGGATTAAACTTAACAAAACATTGGTAAATATTTTGTGTTGTGGACCCCACCAAACCCACCCAAAGAACCGTCCCAACCCCTTCCATAATTGAAAATCTTCTTTTGTACTAAACAATCTATAGAAATCTAAGATATATCAAAAGAGATATGGTATAGATTTGATAATATCTTGTATAATATTATGAGTACTTGAAAGATTACATAAAATCTTCTATGCTTCTTTGATAAATCGGCCAAACACCCATCAATAAAATCCACACAAGATCATTCAAGTACCTAGCATTATATATATAAGATTTGAATCTAGTAAAAGATCTTATGAATCCTAAAAGAATCATGAAGATATGGGTGAGATTTTACACAAGATTATGAGGTACTTGGAAGATCTATAGAAATCCTCTAAGATCTTATATAAATCGGCCAAAGCACCCTCTACAATATCTAGCAAGATTGACTTAGTACCATTTTCTATAAATTAAAGGATTTTGAATCAAGCTAGATATGGTGCAATCTTGGCAAAGATTATATATGATTCATGTCCTCCCAAGATCACAAAATCTTCCATTTTCCCTTTACAAAACTCACGGCCAAACACACTAAAACAATCCACACAAGATTCAACTAGTACAAGTAAATCCATGTTTCAAGGGATTTTAAACCCAAACAAGATCATGTGTATCCTTGGAAGATCATGGAAGAGCTTATAAGAGATCCTAGGAGATTATACTTGTGAAAACAAAAACAAAACTCTTCTTCTCCTTGTTGTTGGCCGTAGATAAACAAGAACACACACACATCTTTTTTTTTTCAAGTTTAAACACTCCAAAAATCACTCATAAACATCCATCATCCAAACCCCCATTGTGTGTTTCAAGCTTGGAGCTTAACCACTAAGGAAGAACACACTAAACCCATCATAATCAAGCATTGAAAGCTTCCCTAGCCTTGTGCTAGTTGTAAGTATTCTTGATCTTGTTCTTGTCTTTAAAAGTTTATGTTTATTAGCTTGAAGCAAGTTGTACAATGGGTTAACTTGATTAAGCTTTTCATGATGAAACATATGAATTTTAAGACTAAAATGGTGTTACAAGTGTGTGCTATGAGCCGAAAATTGGTGATGGATGTGTAGTATTCTTATAGTTTTTTTTTTTTTTACTAAGATCATGTATACTTGAAGAAAAATAGTGATTTGGGTAACACTTGTTAATGAAACTTGGATGAACTTGAAAGTGATTTTAATCGTCTTAACTTAAGGATATAAGACTTGTTAAAATGGTAAATACTAGTGAACATACACATGTATTTTGTATAAAGGTGTATTTTTATAAAATGGAGTTTTATAAAAATATGGACTTTTTTCTAACATATGGATTTATATAAAAACAAAGGTTTTTATAAAAATGTTAGACAAACTAAAACTTGGGAGAACTTATATAGAAATGAACACTTTTATATAAATGGGAATATAAAAGTGTTGGAACATTTTTGTATATAAGTTGTCAAGTTTTGTGTTAAAAATACAAAAGTGGTTATAAAACTTCCAAGTAACATGTGTTAGGAAGTAGAAATATGAATAATATTTCTATAAAACACATATTGAGGAAAACTTGGGAAAAATAAACAATACAAGTTAGGAAATCGGACTTGGACGTGTTAATGAACAATGACGTAAAATGCGGACAACGAGAAAAATATCGTTGCGGCAAGATAAGTAAATATATATTTTAAGGAGTAAAATACATAACTTGGGTAAAAAATTACATAACACTTTCCTAAGTGTTGGACAAATATTCGTGGGAGAAAACATAACGTAAATAATCTAACGATTAAAAACGTTAAACGAACGTATGGACTTAACGATGAAAGTACATGTATATATGTATATATATATATATGTTCGGCTCGACGAAATTCTAGTATATCTACTTAATGGGAAAGTAGATATAAGGGAAGGAAAACCGAGACGAGTAAATGATATACATATATATATGTGTATACCGAACCGACGAGATCCTAGTATATCTACTTAATGGGAAAGTAAATATACGGTGTGGTGAGTCGAGTCGGGCGTTAAGAATATACTACCGAATCGACGAGATCCTAGTATATTTACTTAATGGGAAAGTAAATATACGGTATGGTGAGTCAAGTCGAGCGTAGAAAACGTATTATCGAACGACAAGATCTTAGTATATTTATTTGAATGGGAAAATAAATATACGGTATAGTGAGTCGTGTCGAGCGTTAAAAATATTATATCGAACGATGCGACCTTAAGTATAATTATTTAATGGGAAAATAATTATACGTTAAGTGAAGTCGAGTCGAGGATAATATTATACAAGTTACAGAAATATTAACGCGAATATATATAACTTGTAACAATGGTAATCCATCACCAACGGACCTAGGACCTATGTTTAATTAAACGGGGAATTATATCTAAATGGTGGTATTGGGAGTTGGGTGTACAACTTGCCGGAGAAGCACACGCTATAGACTTAGTGACTTACACGCACTAGGACGTTCGTAGGTGCTTGACCACGGACTTGCTATTCTCTGCTATTTGAGTGCACGCTGTACATCAGGTGAGTTTCACGACCCCATTTTACTGTTTTAACTGGGGGAAAGATATGTTTTGTCAAATGTTTTACATGACAAATGTTTTCAAGAGTTAAAACGTGATAAGTGTTATGATGAGTACTTGAGTTTGTGTTCGCCACTCGGGGTTGAGTCCTCGCTACTGTAACCATTAATTCAGGGCATGAAACCGAAGGAATATTTGGATAGTACTATTGGTGCCTGACGAGGCCCACCTCTGGTTGATAGCGTCAACCCGGTAAAGACAAGAGGTGCACATATTCTAAACTAAGTTGTTATTTGCCGAGAAACAACTTGTGATTGCGGGGCATATTTATTAGTCTTGGTTTGGTTATGGGCTCAAGGGATTGCTCGTCATCATTGTTTGTAGGAGCTAGCTACTCCTTACAACGGCCACAAGTTGTGCAGGTTTCGCACATGTTGTAAACACGAAATATCGATCGACAAGATCCTAGTATAATTATTTAAATGGGAAAATAATTATATGGTAAAGTGAGTCGAGTCGATGGTTGTGAAAATGTTGTCATGAAACTAAATATCGATCGACAAGATCCTAGTATAATTATTTAATGGGAAAATAATTATACGGTAAAGTGAGTCGAGTCGATGGTTGTGAAAATGTTGTTGTTATGAAACTAAAACCTGTGAACTCACCAATATTTTATATATTGACGTCTTTTTAAACATATCTTTCAGGTAACTAAGTGCTGAATAGATATGGGGCTAGTGCGGTGGAATTCGGGATGTCGGATATTGGTCGGGGTTTCATCTATTGTTACCAATGGGTTGGAACATAAACGGAAATACCCCCACATTGAAACTTAATGTACATTGTTTTATGTAATGCTATGTGCAACATTGTAACGAGATACTCGTTCTTGACATCCAAATAAATTAATCTTTTCTGATTAAATATAGTTTGTGTTAATCTTGACTTTGATATGCTTTCGAGCGTTGCGCCACGTGTTTCCGCCATTGGCGTGGTGTGACAGAAGTGGTATCAGAGCCAAGGTTATAGCGAACTAGCATTTTTGAAAAATCTAGACTATAACCGGTTGCGGCTCGAAGACAAAGTTTTCAAAACTAAAACACGACAAAATATTTTTTAGAAAAGAAAAAAATTTTGACATGGGATGTACAAGGGAAAATTCCGACCGACTAGCCATGTGTGTCAATATATGAAGTATTAGAAAATACTGATAAGATGTTTATGTTGCATAGGAATCCGACTTTCTAAGATTAGTTAATACATATACGTAGTACGGATATTTTTTTGCCAGTAAGGATGTTGTGTCACGCTTCACATTAGTCCACACTCCTGCATCGATCACCGGTACCAGCAAGTGGGAATGATGCTGTGGTCTACGATGAGCTCACTCGCTTACCTGTAGACGGGATGATCGGAAGGACTAATCTCTATCGCGTTAATGGATGTCGCCGCGTTGTTTATGATTTGGAAGCAAAACTAGACCAAGTCATTTGTTGTATGAAATCTCTGTTTTGGATCAGGAAGCTCGGAACTAGCGGGCAACAAGATTACCTGGCAACACAAATTATCATTACGGGTGCACACGTAATAATAGTTTGGGGTGCACGGTAACCTTGGTGGGCGCTAGGGCCGGGATTGGTGATCACTCCTTGTCTTGGTTGTTCTTGTTCTTTAGATTCAGTCTTAGTTTTGATTGGCCAATGGGTTAAATGGGAGGTCTCGTCGACGTCCCTTGATTTCGATCCTAGCTAGCCTAATTAGCTTTCTTCGACATCACCTTTAAGGTACGAGCACGGAAGAGCTCGAACGTCTATTCATTCGAGCAATCTGACGTAAATCTTCGCATCGGATAGAGACGGGAGACGAAAACTTCCTTTCATAGGAGTTGAATGCCTCCGCCACAAAGTTCTTCCAAAGGAGCGGGCGTACGAGTATGCGCTGCCTACCGAAGAGATGAATGCCTGGTACGATGCGAGGAATGCTAAACTTGGAACCCAGTGAAGACTTAGGGTGCGTCCCTGCTAGACCAGTGCGTTTTGAGAACGAGACCCTGCGTGGATCAGATATGAGACTCGTGGCCGTGCGCTGCTGTGTTATCATGGTGAATAAGTCATGTTCGATCTAACACATGCCCAATTTGTCCTCAAGGGTCGAGTATTTTTCTTCTCTTTGTGGAGGACAGAATCGAAGTTGCTGAGTAGGAAGCTTGATCATTGTTATCCGGAAGGCTCGATAGCCCTCGTCTGAATCGACAGTCATGGACTGATGGTGAAATCAGCATGCCGCATTACACATCCGCGAGTCATATGGCTTTGCTAAATTTCAATGATGTCGAAAATTTCGGCCATTAATCATGACCGCGACATCGTTTGCCAGTGTTAGGATGACGGCGTGTAGTGGAACAGCAAGCCCCAGTCAGCGTTTGGCGATGGACTCACTCGAAAGTGCATACGATTAACTCATGGGAAGCCACTATTCGATGTATTGAGTATTCAAGTATGGATTAACACCCTTTGCAATAGCGCTGGATCGTATTCCGGAAGATGATTTGTGATGGGCTTAGCATACTGGTACTTATGTCATATTACTTTCCTAAGGTGCAAAAGACATCGTAAGACTCCTCTATCTACCTCCTGTTTGTTTTTCAAGGATTATTGGTAGTCTCTTTTCTCTCGGTGATCGCCCGAGTACGTTCTATGCGTGTGCAGTGTTTAAATCCGTCATAAATCCTGGGGAGTGGAACCACACTTTGGGAATCGTAATCGTAAGGGTGTGTTCTGTAATTATCAAATGTTGCAAGACGCTTTTTGCTGACATTGAAATCCCCCCTCGAAAATCAAATGACGGACTACTGGAGGTGGTCACGTTATTCTGTTAAACTAAACTTACCCATGGGACGACAATTCCATTGCTCTTGTTGCAATGTTGAATGTCCGTCACCGTCGTCACGGTAACGAGACTAGTTATTTATTGGTCGACGATTGATGGAAAGTGTTTTTATCAATCCCCGAAGATATTGAGACGTTGTGTCCCCTCGTCACGGTGATTTTTTTAACTAAGGTTGCAAGATCCATTCGTTATGGATACGGTGACCTGTCTAATCTCTTGCCGTATTTCGATACTCTCACTACGTGGCCTATCGGGAAGAAAGTCACCGGTCTCGCTTAGGTGGCGGAGAGGCATTTTAGTTGAAGACTTCCGATGCTAAGGCCAAAATAATATGCAAGAGGACTCTAATGAGAAGGATGACTCGGCTGGGTTGCCAGAGTCGGTATCGTTTTCATTTTATGAAGGTGTCTCGATAAATCGTGATCCTTCTACCTCTACTTGCTATTCTCGTTGTGACCACTATCTTTGTTATGGGGAAAGATGTAGGTCGGTTCCGAGGTCCTATGGATACTTTTTACCATACATATAATAACTACGACGAGTCTAAGGCTCCGGTCGAGCCTGACGTTGTTGCTCCTGTTATTGTTCTATGGCTCAAGCGAGTCCTGTTGATGTTGTTAAGTGTGTAGCTCTTGCCGAGTTTGTTGTTGTCAGTGGTTCTGTAGCACTTATCGGGCTTGATGTCGTTGTTTCCATGTCTGTTGTTGAGCTTATTATTGTCGTTGTCTCTATAGTCCATGTTGGGCTTGATGTTGTTTCTATGACTCTTCTCGAGCTAATGTTGTTGATGTATTTGAGGCTCATGCAGAGGTGAATGTCGTTAACAAAGACGTCTCTATGACCCTTGCCAAGCCGCTATGACCATATCTGTGTCTTTGTGGAGTTCGTTGTTACTAATTCCATTCTCTTTGAGGCTTTCGTTGAACTACTCGTTATCATTCCTTGGGCTCTTAGGAAGCCTAACATTGTCGATGGTTCTCAGGCCTCGGTTGAGACTGTCGATATTGCTGTTGCTATCGTTTGAGTGACTCATACCAAGCCGACGGTCGTTCTCTCTATGAACAATATCGACTTGAGAAGTCAGCTAAATTATGTGGAACCCGTCGTTCCCATTTAAGTTATGACGACTGAGGCGCTGGCCAATCTAACCATTCCTACCGTTGAGCCTATGGAGAATAGGCTCGAGGCCGAAGGTACGGATGCAAATCCCACCTCCACAAGTGATCTGAGACGCACGGGGATGCGTTCTCACCATAACGGAGCTTGCTGTTGATGTGGACTGGGGATTTTCCATATTTAGCGTCATGTTGACGTGTGCATTCATGCTGCTGGGTTACCCCCACCATTGTGCATGCTCATTGTTGCATTATTTTTGCTGATTGCGTATCCATGTGGTTGCGCTGCATTGCCGATGATGCATTCCTATTGTTTACTGCTCCTGCAGTAGTGTAGCCTTGCTGTCGTGTTTCTCTATGTCATGCGGTTCCTGTTGCGGTGTTGCCTTGTCGTCATGCTTCTCTGTTGTCGTGTCACTCCTGTGCGGCGTTCCCTAGTTGATGTGATTCCTGGATATGTTGCTGTCATTGTCGTGTTGTTTTCTACTGTCGTGTTGCACAGAGGGCGTATTGCTACAGTTGTAGGAGTCACTTGATGATGTAATTGTTTGTCGTTTGCTTCGCTCTGGTTCCATCGGGATGGAGACACCACCCAAACCCCTCGTTGCTGTCACTGTTCTGTTGTTTGATTGTGTAGCGCCAACATTGATTATGTAAGATTTCGGGCGCTCAGCGGACTTTCTGGAAGTCATACTAAGACACTCTAGTCTGAGTGTTAGCCCATGTATTCCTTTGAGACTTGTGATTGTTTGAGTAATTGACCGAATCATGTGTCAACCTTTGATATGCTCACGCATTTCATGAGCGTTACATCCTCAAAATCTAAGGCATCAGTGACGCCTTAACCTCTTGCGCGCATTTTGATCGACTAACCACACTCGAATCATGTCAGAATGAAATCCTATGATCCACATATGATGAGGCGAGGCTCGTCTTTATGATAAGGAATTTTGTCAACCTTTGATATGCTCACGCATTTCATGAGCGTTACATCCTCAAAATCTAAGGCATCAGTGACGCCTTAACCTCTTGCGCGCATTTTGATCGACTAACCACACTCGAATCATGTCAGAATGAAATCCTATGATCCACATATGATGAGGCGAGGCTCGTCTTTATGATAAGGAATTTTGAATGCGTCTCGAACCCCGAAGGTATCGAGTATTGTGAGCAATATTATGACCCATACCTTTGGAACTAGCAAGAGTTGAAAGACCCAATTCATTTATTGCTCATCCCAGTGGTTTCGTTTGATGTCATACATGACGACGTGTCATACTGATGATTATGGAAATACCATTGTGGACCCACCCATGGGCGTGCATGGGTGGAGTCCCTGGTACATCATTCGGAGGTCTTATGAAACCCTGAATCCAGAAGGGCGTGTGGCATTGCCTATTTTATAAAGGTGCTACCCTACTATGTTGAGATGGATAGTCGTCTTGGCCCTTCAATTTATATTGTTATTCCTCTGATGGTGGGTTTGTCTTGGTGTCGTTGCGTAGGTTCTTGGGATAGTGGAACCCTTTCGAGCTTGGGTCGATAGTGGTGTTCCCAGTTATCCTTAGGAAGCATTGCTCGCGTTAGAGCAAAATCTCGTGTCTTTGACAGACACTGTTGGATACACCATAGTAATGTGAGCTGCCAGGTCAGGGCGTATGGTACCTGACTAATCAAGATGATCTTGAAGGCTTACATATTGCACCATATGTGTGACTAACTGAGTCGTTGAATGGGATGCCTTATGGGAAGGCTCGAGACTATTGTTGTGGTGCGATCTCAGTCTTTCGTTTGTTGTTTTAAGTAACGACTTTGGGCGCAAGAAGCCGTCAAACCCAAACGTGAAATCTATGTCAAATGCAAGCATCTATGACTCGATTTCGCCATTTACCTCGAAAGATTCCGAAAGGATGGAACCTTCGATGAGTGAGGATTTCTGTTTCAGGACTCCTTTCACTCAAATCTCTACATGAGATCTGATAGTCAATTCAAGGGCGTGTGGCATGTACTATTCAGAATTGACTTACTGGTGGTTAATACCGGTGGGACTGCCGATGCCCCTGAAGCACATATAAATGAACTAGTTCCGGATACCCATGTTTTGGGTAAGCTACTGGTGTTCGGTATACTTGTCGCAATGGGGGCCAACGTGTTGATATGTCCTAGAAACCTTATACTCTGTCCGTTGCGACAACAATTTAAGATGTTTCATATATCTCTTTCCGTATTGACCTTTGTGCTAGAAGCATCTGGTCATTAGTGATTGAGTCAACTGGTAACTCTCGAGGATTGTGGAATCGTACGGCCCGGGTGTCGTATATACACTGCTTACTGTCAGGGAACTGGAGGGCGAAAGCGACGCAAAAACTTTCGACCCCCATCAGTCCCTACTAGACGCCCTAGTACCATTAGCCACAATTGCTCGGTGGGAGGTAGCAAATCAGTACCTAGAGGATCCTACGAAAATAAAGTCCCATTTTTTTTTAATGTAGTTGTTCGGTCGACAAGAACCTAGTATATTTATCTTAATGGGGAGGTAAATATACGGTAAAGTGAGTCGAGCCGAAGGATAAATAAAATGGGAATACCCGACGGGGTTTCCAAGGGGACTTTTATGTGGTACGGAAAGATCACCTGTTTGACACCACCATGACACCCGAGGTGTCCCGGGGTCGGATGTGACCCAAGTGATGATTGGTGGTTGTTTGGAACCCTCTCATTCCGTACTCATCTGTGGCTTCGAGATGAGGCATACGGACAGTTACCTATACTCTCGGAGAGAGTTGTGGCTAGGCACTGGATTGCCAACTTCCATTATATCGGATTGTAGTACTCGTTCCGCCACAAGTTCGACAAACTTTGTACACAAGCATGTGATACTCTATTTGTAATAAGTATGGCTCGTCATTCTCGAACTAATTGAATGTACTTGGCGGAATTGTTCCGTGTTGACACGATCGATGACCGTGGCGCATCGAATCCATGAGCTTCATCACCAAAATTTCCTATGTGATAGGAATTATCATCCCAGTGTTGGGGCGTACTGCTCAAAGCCCTTGGAGGCCATACATGTACATCTCTAGTACATCGAATGACAGACGGAGATAGATACATAACCTGGTTCGAGTAATTCGAGAGATGGCCAGTAAATCTGGCAGGTTAGAGCCTGCTTGGATGAGATGCGAACCTATTAAGAAGTCATGCGTAGGCCTTAAGGACTTCGAACTAGTAATAGGTTTACACTGAGGGTCATACTCCGAGAAAGTGTTGGTAAGCATAAAAAAAAAAATTATAGTAGGCCAAATTCGTGATACTCCAGTGGCACGGAGATATCGATCAAAATTGGTCTCGTGATGATTAAGCTCGAACTATCGCAAGAGCTCAGTAGGACTCATGATGAATTCCGCAAGTCAAGACCGAGGAAGTGTTGTCAATTCCTCGATCGACGGAAGTCCGGTTGACGTTAAGCTCTACAATTTCGGGAAACCGATAGATGTGTCAAAGTGGGATGCCCAAGAGCTTAGTCATACTTGGACTATGATATTGTATTTGTTAGAGCACTAAGCGTGAACCTAGCATGAACCTGGGTTCACTAGGAAAGAGGAGATCTCGTGAAGCGCAAATACTCCGCCCTGTTCAAGGATACTATCGTGATGGATAACTTGAATTGAATTCCGGGACGGAATTCTCTTAACGGGGGGGGGGGGGAGAATGTAACATCCGGCAAAAATGGATATGTCTCCGTACGTACTTAGTATATGTAATTAACGGTTTAAGTGCATGTTTAAATTAATTGGATTAATTTAATTGATGCCGTAAGAGAATAGCAAATTCCCCATAAGATGCATAGGAATGCACACGTTTAATGACGATGCATGATAGGATCATGTACGAATAAACTTGTCCGGTACGGACGTTGGTGATTACCCGGCAAAAATTAAATAAACGAAAAGGATCCCGGACACCCAGAATATAAAATAAAGGATATTTTCACAAAATATAATGAGTTTTGGAACTCCAAAACCATAAGTGAAAACTTTTCATACAAATCTCCCGGTAATGAATAAAGTGCGCGTACCGCACCCGGTACGCGTACAACTTATAATTTCACCCGACAAGAGCCTATATAACCAACCAACACTTAAAATAGACTATGTTTAAGGGTTATTAGAGGCACTTTTAATGAACGAATAACACGCGGTTGAAGTCCGAAAAATACCCGAACGACACCGAACGTTAAGGGATTAAACTTAACAAAACATTGGTAAATATTTTGTGTTGTGGACCCCACCAAACCCACCCAAAGAACCGTCCCAACCCCTTCCATAATTGAAAATCTTCTTTTGTACTAAACAATCTATAGAAATCTAAGATATATCAAAAGAGATATGGTATAGATTTGATAATATCTTGTATAATATTATGAGTACTTGAAAGATTACATAAAATCTTCTATGCTTCTTTGATAAATCGGCCAAACACCCATCAATAAAATCCACACAAGATCATTCAAGTACCTAGCATTATATTATATAAGATTTGAATCTAGTAAAAGATCTTATGAATCCTAAAAGAATCATGAAGATATGGGTGAGATTTTACACAAGATTATGAGGTACTTGGAAGATCTATAGAAATCCTCTAAGATCTTATATAAATCGGCCAAAGCACCCTCTACAATATCTAGCAAGATTGACTTAGTACCATTTTCTATAAATTAAAGGATTTTGAATCAAGCTAGATATGGTGCAATCTTGGCAAAGATTATATATGATTCATGTCCTCCCAAGATCACAAAATCTTCCATTTTCCCTTTACAAAACTCACGGCCAAACACACTAAAACAATCCACACAAGATTCAACTAGTACAAGTAAATCCATGTTTCAAGGGATTTTAAACCCAAACAAGATCATGTGTATCCTTGGAAGATCATGGAAGAGCTTATAAGAGATCCTAGGAGATTATACTTGTGAAAACAAAAACAAAACTCTTCTTCTCCTTGTTGTTGGCCGTAGATAAACAAGAACACACACACATCTTTTTTTTTTCAAGTTTAAACACTCCAAAAATCACTCATAAACATCCATCATCCAAACCCCCATTGTGTGTTTCAAGCTTGGAGCTTAACCACTAAGGAAGAACACACTAAACCCATCATAATCAAGCATTGAAAGCTTCCCTAGCCTTGTGCTAGTTGTAAGTATTCTTGATCTTGTTCTTGTCTTTAAAAGTTTATGTTTATTAGCTTGAAGCAAGTTGTACAATGGGTTAACTTGATTAAGCTTTTCATGATGAAACATATGAATTTTAAGACTAAAATGGTGTTACAAGTGTGTGCTATGAGCCGAAAATTGGTGATGGATGTGTAGTATTCTTATAGTTTTTTTTTTTTACTAAGATCATGTATACTTGAAGAAAAATAGTGATTTGGGTAACACTTGTTAATGAAACTTGGATGAACTTGAAAGTGATTTTAATCGTCTTAACTTAAGGATATAAGACTTGTTAAAATGGTAAATACTAGTGAACATACACATGTATTTTGTATAAAGGTGTATTTTTATAAAATGGAGTTTTATAAAAATATGGACTTTTTTCTAACATATGGATTTATATAAAAACAAAGGTTTTTATAAAAATGTTAGACAAACTAAAACTTGGGAGAACTTATATAGAAATGAACACTTTTATATAAATGGGAATATAAAAGTGTTGGAACATTTTTGTATATAAGTTGTCAAGTTTTGTGTTAAAAATACAAAAGTGGTTATAAAACTTCCAAGTAACATGTGTTAGGAAGTAGAAATATGAATAATATTTCTATAAAACACATATTGAGGAAAACTTGGGAAAAATAAACAATACAAGTTAGGAAATCGGACTTGGACGTGTTAATGAACAATGACGTAAAATGCGGACAACGAGAAAAATATCGTTGCGGCAAGATAAGTAAATATATATTTTAAGGAGTAAAATACATAACTTGGGTAAAAAATTACATAACACTTTCCTAAGTGTTGGACAAATATTCGTGGGAGAAAACATAACGTAAATAATCTAACGATTAAAAACGTTAAACGAACGTATGGACTTAACGATGAAAGTACATGTATATATGTATATATATATGTTCGGCTCGACGAAATTCTAGTATATCTACTTAATGGGAAAGTA
The DNA here is from genome assembly GCA_030844895.1 of Ambrosia x helenae. Classification (NCBI taxonomy): domain Eukaryota; kingdom Viridiplantae; phylum Streptophyta; class Magnoliopsida; order Asterales; family Asteraceae; genus Ambrosia; species Ambrosia x helenae. The sequence continues at coordinate 20,786,702 of CM061224.1, read as the reverse complement.
GATATACGGGAAGGAAAACCGAGACGAGTAAATAATATACATATATATATGTGTATACCGAACCGACGAGATCCTAGTATATCTACTTAATGGGAAAGTAAATATACGGTGTGGTGAGTCGAGTCGGGCGTTAAGAATATACTACCGAATCGACGAGATCCTAGTATATTTACTTAATGGGAAAGTAAATATACGGTATGGTGAGTCGAGTCGAGCGTAGAAAACGTATTATCGAACGACAAGATCTTAGTATATTTATTTGAATGGGAAAATAAATATACGGTATAGTGAGTTGTGTCGAGCGTTAAAAATATTATATCGAACGATGCGACCTTAAGTATAATTATTTAATGGGAAAATAATTATACGTTAAGTGAAGTCGAGTCGAGGATAATATTATACAAGTTACAGAAATATTAACGCGAATATATATAACTTGTAACAATGGTAATCCATCACCAACGGACCTAGGACCTATGTTTAATTAAACGGGGAATTATATCTAAATGGTGGTATTGGGAGTTGGGTGTACAACTTGCCGGAGAAGCACACGCTATAGACTTAGTGACTTACACGCACTAGGACGTTCGTAGGTGCTTGACCACGGACTTGCTATTCTCTGCTATTTGAGTGCACGCTGTACATCAGGTGAGTTTCACGGCCCATTTTACTGTTTTAACTGGGGGAAAGATATGTTTTGTCAAATGTTTTACATGACAAATGTTTTCAAGAGTTAAAACGTGATAAGTGTTATGATGAGTACTTGAGTTTGTGTTCGCCACTCGGGGTTGAGTCCTCGCTACTGTAACCATTAATTCAGGGGCATGAAACCGAAGGAATATTTGGATAGTACTATTGGTGCCTGACGAGGCCCACCTCTGGTTGATAGCGTCAACCCGGTAAAGACAAGAGGTGCACATATTCTAAACTAAGTTGTTATTTGCCGAGAAACAACTTGTGATTGCGGGGCATATTTATTAGTCTTGGTTTGGTTATGGGCTCAAGGGATTGCTCGTCATCATTGTTTGTAGGAGCTAGCTACTCCTTACAACGGCCACAAGTTGTGCAGGTTTCGCACATGTTGTAAACACGAAATATCGATCGACAAGATACTAGTATAATTATTTAAATGGGAAAATAATTATATGGTAAAGTGAGTCGAGTCGATGGTTGTGAAAATGTTGTCATGAAACTAAATATCGATCGACAAGATCCTAGTATAATTATTTAATGGGAAAATAATTATACGGTAAAGTGAGTCGAGTCGATGGTTGTGAAAATGTTGTTGTTATGAAACTAAAACCTGTGAACTCACCAATATTTTATATATTGACGTCTTTTTAAACATATCTTTCAGGTAACTAAGTGCTGAATAGATATGGGGCTAGTGCGGTGGAATTCGGGATGTCGGATATTGGTCGGGGTTTCATCTATTGTTACCAATGGGTTGGAACATAAACGGAAATACCCCCACATTGAAACTTAATGTACATTGTTTTATGTAATGCTATGTGCAACATTGTAACGAGATACTCGTTCTTGACATCCAAATAAATTAATCTTTTCTGATTAAATATAGTTTGTGTTAATCTTGACTTTGATATGCTTTCGAGCGTTGCGCCACGTGTTTCCGCCATTGGCGTGGTGTGACATTTACTTTCATCATTAAAGTCCTCTCATGTCTTAGTGAACCATCAATATGTGGGTACATAGCGAGGAAGGTGTGAATAGATCTATTGGGCTTGACTAGCCCCACTCGGGCCGACTGGAAGTCGGTGGCGGGTGCATATTTGTCCTATATCTTACGGCACCGGGTGATGAACCGATGACGGGTTTGAGGCATTCTTATCTTGTCAGCAGTGGTTCACGACACTATAGTATCATGTAACGATGTCTAGCTAGCATCAGGTATAGATGTAAGGGTTGTTGGGTTTGGTTTACTTATGATAAACTTTTGCAAACTATATCTCTGTGACTCACCGGCACTTTATGTGTTGTCTAACTTCGCATGTTTTCTCAGGTCGCTAAGGTAGCAGGGACTCTTAGGCGCACTGGAGTCGCACCGCGTCTAGTCTTGCATACATAAGCAAACCGGGTTGTGTTTGCATTCATATTTTGACATTGGTTTTGTAAACATTAAATTTTGCTTCCACTGTCGTTTTCTATTTTACTTATAAACTGCGTGGTTGGTATTTCTACGTAACTTTTATTGCATATAGATGTCGTTTATTATGACCGTTGTCTTGGATCCTGGTATGTCATGCGCCTCGCGGTAAAACCCCGCAAGTGGAATTTGAGGGTGTGACATAGATAAACCGAACCGACATCGACATCAGTTCCAACACCGGTATTGGTGTTATAAAAATCAACATCGAGTGTGGGTACCATACAAGTACAGTATCAAACTGAACATTACCGGTCAAATTACCATGCGTAACAAACCTAACTGACCGAAATCCGTCCAACGCGCGGGGATCACCCTAGTTATTTAAATATTTAAAAAAATTATTTAAATATTTAATAAAAAAAATTATTATTCAAACGGCTGGTTTTCCAACGGCTACTTTTCAAACGGCTATTTTTCTAAGCCTATAAATAGAAGACATATTACTCATACTCAGTCACAATTCAATCTACACACACAAAGATATGGGTGGTGTTATTATAACGATTCAGCCGGTCCTTCAAACCTCAGGCGATACTCTCGCCGACGACGACGTTCACAACCACTGTCCTCTCCTCCTCTCCAACCTCAACCACTGTCATCTCCTCCACCTACAGTGTACACTCCTCCGCCTACAATGTACACTCCTCCCCAACCTCAACCACTGTCCTCTCCTCAACTACCATCGTCTCGTCGATTGACAACAATTCCTCCTTTACTAGGTTACATTTCCCCAACTCCAGATGCTCCTCTCATAGATGAGGAACATATCTGGGCTCTAGATTATACTATGGCTGTCATGGGTCTGGGGCAGCTACGACTAGTGGAGACCAACCTCCTCCCCAACCCAACCCAACCCACCCAACCTCAAACCCTCCTGCTCCGGAGCTAACTGAGGAGGAGTACGAAGCAGCTAGGAGTATGGATGACGAACCATACTATTTTCCAAGTCCTGACTATGGACGCATCCGCTCGGATGCAAGATCGGACGATCGCGATAGCGATCGTTCTATGTCCTCCCCGGAGTACACAATGAAGGATTGGGATAACTATTCTCCATAGTGGGGGCTTTAGGTTTAATTATCTATGTTTAGGATTATATGTAATGTTAATTTAAATAAGTAATTTAGGATTATGTATGTAATGTTTAATTATTAGGTTTAATTATGTAATGTTTTTATTTAAATTTAATAGGTTTAATGTAATGTTTTTTATTTAATTTAATAGGTTTAATTTATGTAATGCATTTGACAACTCATAAAAAATCATAAATATATAAACACTATGAAAATGCATTTGATAAATTTAAAAAAAAAATCATATTTTAAACAAAAAAGAGCCTAAAGGTCGTGATGTGTGTCACTGCCGTGATTGAAATGGCGAGGCGGGTGTTTCACGGTATCACAACGCTCACGGGTTGGTCATCACGGACCACCCCCTCCTCCCTTAGCGTAAAGTTTTTCTCGTTGCTTACAAACTAATATATTACACGACGTATGTAATCAGGAAAGTGGTGCATGAACTAAATACAATGAAACTTTATAACATGATCTACAATAAATCTTAATGGTTAGTATTATAAATCTATAATACGCTCCTTCAAAGTAAACGGTCATAACAATGTAAGGTTTGGATCAAAGGGTGTCAAATCGAGTAGGTACAACTCTTTGGTTAGAAAATTAGCAAGCTGTATAGCAGTAGAAACATATCTAATTTAGAGAGTATGTGCAAGAACCATATCATGAATAAGATGTAAGCCAGTATCGAGGTGTTTCCTACGCTGATGAAACACCAAGTTGATATTGTTAATGCCAATAACTTTAATAACATTAGCATAATCCAGCTAATCTTAGCGGTATTATGAGCAAGGAACACATGGCACCTTGTGGCGTATCAACGACTATCTGGACACCTAATCAGTCAACATCTACATAAGCATGGATGTCAATTGTAGAATACCGCCATATAGTTAACCCATGAACAACAATACCTTTAAGGTACTAAAAAAATTAACAACGATATCTTGTGATGATCAACATATGTATATGAAGAAACTAGATCTTACTAACAACATGCGCAAACTTTGGATGAGGCAAGACGAGGTATTGAAGGAAAGTACCAACAATAATATGGCATGACGAATGGAATGATCCATCTATATTAACACCAGAATATTGTGATAACTGAAGGTCGGGAGCACGAGAGCCACGAGAGTGGACAAATGGTATGAATTGACTGAGACTGATTCACCATAAGACATCAATATGGCTTAAATCCCCCTTGAATATATTAAGTTGTACCTAAATTTCTTTAGCCAAACTGAGAATGTAAACACCTCACAAACATTGCCGCAAATATACCGATCGAAAACTCCTGGTGATGAAGTTTTCATCAACATAAACAAAGATGTCGCTCATGGTGTCCCGACAATAAACAAATAATGATGTACAACGTATACATTTTTTCAGTTTAATAATATGCAAAAGCGTATTAATCAATCATCCAAATCAATTATTAAGCAAATTATACAAGTTTTCGCTTTTGAAAATAAAAGATAAAGTGAACTTGTGTAAAACATTCAATCCATTTGCGGGTATCCAACTGACCCAACCAACCGAGCTATTTGGTTTGTCCTTTTCAAAAGCCTAAGTTAACGATTTGGCCAAGAATTTATGTGAATGCCAAAACAAAACAAACTAAGGTGATAAGATTGTGACCTCAAGTACGTGTAGGGTGTTTTCAAAAAAGGTTTGATTTTTTAGTTTTAACCCTTTTCATCTTTTATGATTTAACCTCACAAACATGACTATCAAAAGTCATACAAACATGATTTACAAAAACTGTAAACCATAAGTTGTTAGATAACACAGGGTGAAGAAGCATACGCGCAAACTCTAAAATTGTTAAAAATATAGTCAGTATGTAATTCATATGTTTGGCTATTGGGTTAAATATGTTTTGCTATTGGGTTAAATATGATTGACCCATCTTGACCCATCTTGAAGTTTATTATTAACATTTGGGCTTATAAAGTCTGGCCCGTTCCCTGGCCCACGTTGGCTTAACTTGTGGTTAGCTGGGTTGGGTTATTATTATTAACTCGTGTTAAGTTTAAACGAGTTTGTTGAGATATTATTTCAGGCATGATTCAGGACCGTTGGATGAGATCTAATCGTATGGCTGTGGTTACTCGCACACGGATCGAAGGCTGAGCTATATATAAGCTTGTTTTGTGATTCGTGCCATTCATTCAGTATTCGTCTAGGGTTTCTAGGGTTTTCTCTTCGTCTTGTTTGATCTGTATTGTTCTTATTCTTCTGAGGAAGAATAGTGTCTGTATTCTGGTGTTTGTATCCAGGCTGTGTGAGGTTATCAACTTGTGATAACCAGGTGTTGGTCTTCTGATCGTTTGATCGTCTTAGTTTGTAAGTATTTGTCTCGTTTGTACTTTAAGATCTATAGTATCAACTGATCTAAACAATTAGTTGATATCTGTAGTTATTATTTTAGGATTTCTCTAATTTGAGAGATTTAGGGTATTGGGGGGGTGTTTTCTAGGTTTGGGTTAATAAGATTTTTAGTCACCGTTTTGTCGCCTAAACCTTGTCTTCTTGAGATCTTATGTTCTGAGTTTGTGTAGGCTCAATATTGTTATTGTTATATGTTTGGATCTATAAAATTTTACATGGTATCAGAGCCATAGGCTCTCTTATCATTGTTGTCTTTGATTCTGGTGTCTTCCGCTGTGTATTTTGATATATTGTGTCTGTTGTCTAGATCTATTTTATTATTTTGGATTCTGTTGTCTTCTTGGTTTTGTCTTACAGGATATCTGAGGTCAACTGTTGTTGGCAAGGATCTGTGTGGTGGTTGAAGTGGATTGAATTTTATTTGCTTCAATTGCTCTCACAACTCTATACCCTAAGTGAAGGTATAGGTTGTGAGTTTGGCGAAACCCTAACTTGGGTTCCCCCTCATTGTGAGATCGTTCTTATCCTGTTTCCTGTATTGTTGTGTCTAGGGCAACTGACCGGGCTAGGTGGACCGGTATTGTGCTAACTTCTTGGTGTCTTGTGTGGTTATTATTTGTTTGTGTCTTACTTGTCTTCTGGTCTTTTATTAGTATTATATATAGTTAATAAGGGACTCCTGTGTTAAGATCTGGGTGGGCACCTATGAGTGATGAACCCACTATCTGAACACTAACACAGCTTCGTCCTATTAGGGTTTGTGTTCTCTGTTTGTGTTTGGTTTACCTATTCTGATTTGTGGTGTGTTGTTTCTCTGCTTTGTGATTGTTGATTTACTATGTCTGGACAAGGAACAGAAGGACCTCAAGGTCCTCAGGACACTCGTCCAACTGATCTTGTCAATGTGACTGGTACACTCATAAGTAAACTGGATATAAGTGATCCACTTTACTTACACCCTAGTGATACCAGTGGTCTGTCAATTATCAGTATCAAGTTGAAGGGTACTGATAATTATTCTGTTTGGGCTAGCTCTATGAAACTAGCCTTAGAAGCTAAGAACAAATATGGGTTCGTAGATGGTTCATGTATTAAACCTAATGATAATGAGGTACTTGCTAAACAATGGGATAGGTGTAATTCTGTGGTCTTATCATGGTTATTAAACTCTGTTAGTGAAGAACTGTATTTAGAACAAGTGTTTTCAAAACTTGCTAGTGAAGTTTGGTATGACCTAAAAGAGACTTATGATAAGGTTGATGGGTCTGTTGTGTTTAATTTGTATCAGAAAATAAATAGTGTTAAACAGAATGGGAGTACTGTGTCTGAATATTACCACAAGTTAAACACTATGTGGAAGCAATTAGATGCTATCCTGCAAATGCCCACTTGCACTTGCAATGCATCTAAAGACTTCAATGACTTCAGTGCTCTCATAAAATTAATGCAGTTCTTAATGGGTCTTGATGATGTTTACCAACCAGTTAGGACCACCTTGTTGACCAGAGAACCATTACCTAGTATTAAAGTTGCCTTTTCTGTTGTATCTAGAGAGGAGTCTCACAGGGGTTCCAGTGGGACTTCCAAAGGACAAAATGTTGCCTTTGTTTCTAAAACTAATAAGATCTTTGACAATAAAAGAAAAAACAATAGGGGACCTAATCCAAACCTGAAGTGCACCCACTATAACATGTTGGGGCACATAGTTGACAGGTGTTATGAACTGGTTGGTTATCCACCAGGGTTCAAAAAGAAACCTGGTGGACAAAATGTTAAAAGAAACATGTCTAATGGTGCTTGTATGTCTAATAGCAGACAGGGGGTGTCCCCTATGACTGCTGCCAGTAGTTCTTCCTTACCTTTTTCAGCAGAACAAGTGTCTAAGCTGCTGAGTTTGATAAGTGAGAAGAATGGGAATGATGCTCAGCACTCCAATGTTGGAGGTAAGAGTATTGTTCTAAATGGTTTCTCCAGTATGTCTTGTCTGTCAAAACTTGAAAAACTTTTTAAGAGTTTTTCAAGTTGTTCTAGTTTTGTTAAAACACTTATAAGTCAAAGCTGGATATCTGATTCTGGTGCAAACCAACACATGACCAGAGAGGACAAAGGCATGTATAATTGTGTTGATGTGTCTAGCTATGACTTAAAAGTTAAACATCCTAATGGGACCAGTGCTAAAGTGTCTAAGATTGGTGACATCAATCTTGCTAATGGTGTTGTTTTGTATGATGTGTTTTATGTTCCTGATTACTGTGTGAGTCTTATGTCTGTTCATAAACTTGCTAAAGATAGTAAGTTGTCTGTATTATTTGATGAACATAGCTGTTATATCCAGGATTCCAAGTGCAAGAGAATCCTGGTGACTGGTAGACAAAGTGAAGGTCTATATTTTGTTGGTGAAAGTGTAAGTTCATCAAATGTTTGTTTTAATAGCACCTGTGACACTGAGTTGTGGCACAGTAGACTCGGTCACCCCTCTGACCAGGTCCTAGCTATTTTAAGAGACCACCTTGGTATTAATGAAAAGGAAACTAAACCATGTGAGGTCTGCCATAAGGCAAAACAGACTAGGTTACCCTTTCCACTTAGTGACCATAAAACTAAAGACTTAGGTGATATAATTCATCTAGATATATGGGGTCCTTATAGGGTGACCAGTAAGGAAGGGTATAAGTATTTTTTAACCGTAGTTGATGACTATTCCAGAACTGTTTCGTGTTTTATGTTGAAAAATAAGAGTGAGGTGTTTGAAAGCATAACTGAATTCTATGAACTTCTTAAAACACAATTTAAAAAAATGTGTAAAGATGTTTAGGAGTGACAATGACACTGAGTTTATAAATAATCAAATGAATTCATTTTGTAAATCAAAAGGTATCATACACCAAACTACCTGTGTTTATACACCACAGCAGAATGGAATAGTTGAGAGAAAACATAGGCATCTCTTAAATATGGCCAGGGCATTGTTATTTCAGAGTGGGTTACCACTTAGATTTTGGTCTGAATGTGTGTTAACCACTACTCATTTGATAAACAGGCTTCCCTCCTCTGTATTGTCAAGAAAGAGTCCTTTTCAGGTTGTATATGGGTTCCCCCTCTCCCTCAGTCACTTAAAAGCTTTTGGTTATTATGCTTTAGTACTGTGTTAAATGAATCAGATAAGTTGTCTAGTTGTGCAGAAAAATATGTCTTAATAGGATATTCAAATGTTAAAAAAGGTTACAAGTTATGGAATTTAGAAAGTAAACAGGTGGAATATTCTAGGGATGTTAGGTTCTATGAGGAAATATTTCCATTTAAAAACAGTATTGAAAACATTGAACCTAACATAGTCTTTGAAAATTTAAATCATATTAACTTTTTTGATAGTATTGAAGATAGTAATACTGAGAGTAATAAAGTGACTGAGGGGTCTAAACATCCCAATGATGAAGGGGGAAACAAGGGTTCTCAGGCCAAGTCTACTAGTCAGCAACCAGGAGTCATTCCCAGGGCTGACAGAGACTTTGACCTTGGTCAACAGTCTAACCCAGGTAGTAGTGAACCTGAGAAGGCTGACCAGGATGTGGATATGGCCAATGAAGAGACCATTCCACCTGAGGGAAGTAGTCTTAGAAAGTCTAGTAGGGTTACTAGTTTTCCTAGAAGGTTTGATGAATTTGTGGTTGAAGGGAAGGTCAAATATGGTGTTGAAAAAGTAGTTAACTATGCAAACTTGTCTTTTGAAAACAAAAGTTTTATTTCTGTGCTAAATAAAACTGTTGAGCCTTCATCTTACTATGAAGCTGCCAAGGATCCCAAATGAGTTGAGGCAATAAATAGTGAGATGGAAGTTTTGCATAGAAATAATACTTGGGTTATGTCTGATTTACCTACTGGTAGAAAACCAATAGGGTGTAAGTGGGTATATAAAGTTAAGTATAAATCTAATGGTGAGGTTGAGAGATACAAGGCTAGATTGGTTGCCAAAGGGTACAACCAGAGAGAAGGTCTTGATTTTAGAGAAACCTTCTTTCCAGTTGTAAAAATGGTAACCATCAGAACTGTCATTAGTTTGGCAGTTCAAAATAGCTGGAACTTGTATCAATTAGATATTAATAATGCTTTTTTGTATGGAACCATAACTGAAGATGTATATATGGTTCCACCAGAAGGGTATTATTCCAAGGATGAAACAAAAGTTTGTAAGTTGGTTAAATCCTTGTATGGCCTTAAGCAGGCTCCTAGAAAGTGGAATGAAAAGTTAACAAAAGTCTTGGTTGAAATAGGATTTAGTCAAAGTGTTTGTGATCATTCTATGTTTGTCTTGTCTAAGGAAAATGTTTTCCTTGTATTGCTTGTCTATGTGGATGATATAATTATAACTGGGAATGATGTTACTGAGATTGAGAGAGTTAAGCAGTTTCTGAGTACTAATTTTCTTATTAAAGATTTAGGAAAATTAAAGTATTTTTTAGGAATTGAAGTTTATATAGTGATCAGTCTTTGTGTTTGACCCAAAGGAAGTATTGCCTTGAACTCCTTAGTGAGTTTGGGTACCTAGGGTGCAAGCCTATTCAAAATCCTATTGAACAGAGTTATGTGATGAACACAAGGAATGATAAAAATAGTAGTGTTCTTAATAATATAACAGGGTTTCAAAAGTTGATTGGGAAACTGATATATTTGTCTCTGACTCGACCTGATATCAGCTATGCTGTTCAGTACTTGAGTCAGTTCATGCATCAGCCTACCAAGGGACACCTTCAGGTTGCATTGAGACTGCTGAGGTACCTGAAGGAGTCACCTGGTAAGGGAATCTCATTTTCCAAAACTGAGAGTTTTCAGTTAATGGGCTTTGTTGATGCTGACTGGGCTAAGTGTCTGGTGACTAGAAAGTCAGTCACTGGATACTGTATTTTTCTGGGAAACTCTTTAGTTTCCTGGAAAAGTAAGAAACAAAACACAGTCTCTAAATCCTTAGCTGAGGCTGAGTATAGAGCCATGTGTTCTGCTTCGTGTGAGCTAATGTGGCTAAAAAATCTGTTAAGTGAGCTAAAAATTGAGGTTAATTTGCCACTTAAATTATTGTGTGATAGTAAGACTGCAATCTCCATTGCAGCTAACCCAGTGTTTCATGAAAGAGTGAAGCATTTTGAGTTAGATATTCATTTTCTTAGAGAAAAAATATCTAATGGTATTATTGAAACAGTTAAGGTAAGTTTCTAAGAATCAAGTGGCCGATGGTTTTACCAAAGGTCTTAGTATCATTCAGTATAGAAAATTCTGTTCTGATTTAAGAATGCTAGACATGTTCAAACATATGAATTAAGGGGGCGTGCTAAAAATATAGTCAGTATGTAATTCATATGTTTGGCTATTGGGTTAAATATGTTTTGCTATTGGGTTAAATATGATTGACCCATCTTGACCCTCTTGAAGTTTATTATTAACATTGGGCTTATAAAGTCTGGCCGTTCCCTGGCCCACGTTGGCTTAACTTGTGGTTAGCTGGGTTGGGTTATTATTATTAACTCGTGTTAAGTTTAAACGAGTTTGTTGAGATATTATTTCAGGCATGATTCAGGACCGTTGGATGAGATCTAATCGTATGGCTGTGGTTACTCGCACACGGATCGAAGGCTGAGCTATATATAAGCTTGTTTTGTGATTCGTGCCATTCATTCAGTATTCGTCTAGGGTTTCTAGGGTTTTCTCTTCGTCTTGTTTGATCTGTATTGTTCTTATTCTTCTGAGGAAGAATAGTGTCTGTATTCTGGTGTTTGTATCCAGGCTGTGTGAGGTTATCAACTTGTGATAACCAGGTGTTGGTCTTCTGATCGTTTGATCGTCTTAGTTTGTAAGTATTTGTCTCGTTTGTACTTTAAGATCTATAGTATCAACTGAGCTAAACAATCAGTTGATATTTGTAGTTATTATTTTAGGATCTCTATAATTTGAGAGATTCAGGGTATTGGGGGGTGTTTTCTAGGTTTGGGTTAATAAGATTTTTAGTCACCGTTTTGTCGCCTAAACCTTGTGTTCTTGAGATCTTGTGTTCTGAGTTTGTGTAGGCTCAATATTGTTATTGTTATATGTTTGGATCTATAAAATTTTACAAAAACACACATCAAAACACACGTGTTAGCATGTGAGAACCACGCATGGACCAACCAAGTCAAACACTCTTCATTTTGTTTGTGAATTAACATATTGGTAAATTCATAGCCTTGAAAAATTAAAAAAAAAGGAAAGAAAAAAGAAAAGTTATCCTAAAAGGTTTATAAAATGAAAAATAAATGAGAATAATGAGAACAATACAAAAAAAAACAAAATATGTCACAAAATATAACGCATGTAATCGAAAAAAAAAACACGACAAAAAAAAAATACACCATGCCAAATAAAAAGTTGTAATAATCTAACAAAAATTCTATATTCAACAAGTTAAAAATCCAAAAGGGAAAAGCTAAAATCTAAAATGCAGAGTTTAATAACACGGGGTTAGGATCAAATACATAAGACACTTTTTCTAGGAAGGGTGAGAAGGATTGTGATTCATTGATCATATATTTGAAGGGTTGAGATTAGTTTGTTTGAAAAAAATAAATAATAAATTAGAGGAAGGGCATAAAAGGAAAACCACATTTGTTGACTTTCTCTCTCCACATGCAATGCACATGTCAATTCCCCCCATCATTTTAAAACGTCTATAACTTTTTCATACGATATTTTTTTTTCAAAAAAATTTCACCATATTAACGAGCATTTTTTTATCTTTAATATGAGTACCACATTGCTACATTAAAATTGAAAAAAAAATTCGTGCTAAATGGGTTTTCCTTCTCCGTTGTGTCTTTCTGCTCGTTCATTGTTTATAGTATGCATGTGTGCTTTATAAATATGTTATTTATGTTTTTTTAGTCTACACATGATTTAACTTTGTCCATTGTGTTTTTCGTATGCTTTTAATTGTGTTTTACGCAAATGAGTTTTGTATTTAGGTGTACATTGTGTTTTATTATGTTGTTCATTGTGTTTAACTCTATTATTCATTGTGTTTTAGTCTTCTGTTCATTGTGTCTTTTATATGTCGTTCATTGTGTTTTACACAATTGGGTTTTTAACTTTTTTTTTTCAAAAGTATTCATTGTATTTTAGTCTTCTGTTCATTGTGTCTTTCGTATGTCATCCATTGTGTCTTACGCAACTGGGTTTTCAACTTCTTTTTTTTCAAAAGTATTTATTGTGATTTAGTCTTGTATTCATTGTGTCTTTAGTATGTCGTCCATTGTGTTTTTACTAGACTCTTGATTGTGTTTTTATACCTTATATTTAATTGGTGTTCATTGTGTTTTACATTCCATTGTGTTTTACATTCCATTGTGTCTTACGCAAGTGAGTTTTGAGTTTTGAGTGAGTTTTGATACGAAAGACACAATGAACAGAAGACTAAAATACAATGAATACTTTTGAAAAAAAAAAGTTAAAAACCCAATTGTGTAAAACACAATGAACGACATATAAAAGACACAATGAACAGAAGACTAAAACACAATGAATAACTTTGTCCATTGTGAGTTTTGAATTTTTTTTTTTCAAAAGTCAGAGTGAGTTTTGAGTTTTGGTTACGTCGCTCCTCCTGACGGAGGAAGAGGTCTCGCATGGTGGGGGAGCGCAACGGACAGGGGAAAAGGACGAGGAAATTGACCCCAATATCAAGCAATGCCTCAGGAAAGTCAGAGATGGGCACTTCACCGCCGCTGTTAAGGTGTTGTGCTCCAGTGGGGTAGCGCCACCCGGGGAATCTACCATGCAAGCCCTTATCGACAAGCATCCCATTGTTTCGCCGCCAACCCTACCGTCCAACCCTCTACCCCACCCTGCATTATCGGTGGAAGAAGACTGCGTTTACAAGTGTGTGAAGTCTTTCCCAAAAGGGACATCCTGTGGTCGAGACGGCTTACGGGCTCAACACCTGTTGGATGCCCTTAGCGGGGAGGGGTAAGTGACTGCTTCAGGTCTGCTTTCTGCTATCACCGATGTGGTCAATCTGTGGTTAGGGGGGTTATGTCCTGGGGTGCTCGCTGAATTTATTGCTTCAGCCCCCCTGACCCCATTGTTGAAACCTGATAATGGGATCCGCCCCATTGCTGTGGGGGCTATATGGAGAAGGTTGGTCTCTAAAGTAGCCATGAAGAAAGTGGGTAAAGAAGTTATTAAGTACTTGGGAGACTACCAATTCGGGGTGGGGATCCCCAATGGGGCAGAGGCCGTGTTGCACAGCGCTAACAGGTTCCTCAGTTCCTTTCATGCAGACGGCTCTCTGGCCATGCTCACGGTTGATTTTTCTAACGCCTTCAACGTAGTTGACCGATCTGTTTTGTTACGGGAAGTCCATCGCCATTGCCCCTCCATTTTTCCATGGGTCAAATTTTTTGTATGCCCAGCCAGCTAGGTTATATGTTGGGGAGGAACGCATTGGAGCCTTTACGGGGGTTCAACAAGGGGATCCCTTGGGACCTTTGCTTTTTTCCCTTGCCTTACACCCCCTAGTGCGCCAAGTGCAGGAAAACTGCAACCTCCCCTTCCACGCTTGGTACTTAGATGATGGGACGATCATCGGGGACGCTGTGCAGGTTGCTAAGGCCCTGGAAATCATCAGTTCAGAAGGACCATCATTGGGACTCAACCTTAATATCAAGAAAACAGAGATTTTTTGGCCAACCTGCGATGGGGTGAAGACTAGGCCAGGGCTATTCCCTAGTGATATTGGACGGCCTGAGAGAGGTGTCAAACTGCTAGGAGGGGCAGTCAGTCGCGATGCTAGCTTCATCTGTGATTTGTCTACTAAAAGGGCGTCACGGGCTGTGGATCTTATGGGCTCCTCCCTCGTCTGCGGGATCCGCAAAGCGAGCTCCTCCTGCTCAGATCCTGTATGGGAGTCGCAAAGTTGCTTTTCGGTTTACGAACATGCCAGCCCCCCTTTGTAGGCAGCGCTGTCTCATGTTTTGATAAAGGCCTCCGGGAGGCAATTGAAGATATTGTAGTTTGTGAGGGGCATATTTTGGGGACCTCCAGTGGCGGGTCGCAACCTTACCGATGCGGCATGGTGGGTTGGGCCTTCTCTCGGCCCGGGATGTCGCCACTTATGCCTTTGTGGCGTCCAGATCTCAATCCTGGGGGTTGCAAGACCATATTTTACGTAACAGCGGGGTCGATAACACGGATCCGGATTATGTTTGCGCTTTGGAACGCATGCATGAAAATCTCCCTGACTTTGATCTTGGCGGTTTCTCCAATAAAGACACTGCCCCCAAAAAGCCACAAAAAAACTTGGCGAATGCTCTTTATTGTCAAATCGCACGAAGTCTGAGGGAAGATTTTTGCTTGACCCCACGCCAGAAAGCCGTCATGGAATGCTTACAGAGGCCCCACGCCCAAGACTTCCTAACAGTTATCCCTATCGAAGGGCTGGGGCAACGAATGTCAGCCGTGGAATATAAAGCAATCCTTAAATATCGTTTGATGATTCCCATTTTCCCCGATGACGAAACATGTCGGTCTGCCGTAAAGCGTGTTTGG